>JACCGJ010013101.1:0-18803 GCA_013407085.1 Atriophallophorus winterbourni
GCGGGCGGTTTGACGAGCAGAAGGATAGCCGGTCTCAACCGTTGGTTTCTATAGAACGCTTCCTAATATTTTAGGTTCAACAGATCAGCCGATGGCAGAAGAAATGCAGCTTGCTAAAAATAAATCCGATTCTTCTGTTCCTCAGAGTGCTTTGCTGGAAAGCATTCGTCAACAATGTGAATTCTATTTCAGTGACGCAAATATTCTTAAAGATATGCTTTTGGTGAAACTCGTCAAAAGTTCACCTGAAGGTTGGGTTCAGTTGGAAGTCGTAGAAAACTTCAAGAAAATGAAAAATCTTACATCTGATCACCAAATAATTATAACAGCACTTTCGGATTCAATGCTGCTTGAGGTCGCGCGCGGTTTGAATTTTTCTCTGACGTGATACTTTTCTAGTTTTCGATAAACTATCCACTTTGGAATATTTTGCTTCCTTTCTGGAATGTGTTATTCGACCCCGTCAAAGTTGTCTTCTTGTCCTATGTGTCACCGACGTGTCGGCGCCCGATCTAAGATTGTGATCTGCTCACTCTGCTGCATGAAATCGCATCTCTCTTGTGTTCCTAGTTTAACGCACCTCGATGTAGCTGTAATACAATCCTCCTCGTCTTCACCACTGAAGTATATTTGCCCATCGTGTCTCCCTTATTTTGAAGGTCTCCGTCGCCATCCAGACTCACTCGCAAACACCCCGCAAACCACTCCAATGCGCACATCTCCAGCACCTGGGTCTAATGTTTCTTTTACTCCGACTACTAATACGGAGCTCGCATCACGTAGTATACTGGAAAACCGACTCTGTCATGTTGAGTCTCAACTTAACCGCGTATTGTTGGAGCTTGCTGAGCTTCAAAAAGGTCTCAATTTACCCACTCCAATAAATCCTCCTGCGAATTTAGAAACAACTGCCCCCTTCCCTTGTAATGCCACCTCTAAGCCCATTGCAGAAACTCTCACTGCTACTACACCGACCAAAAAGCAACCATGTCCTCTTCGTATGCCAAAACAAATCAAGTCAACGGTGAAACATTTCTCTGTTATTTGCACCAACGTTGTTGAGTCTGCTGAATCCCAGTTCAATGCTAAACAAGCCCATGATCTACTTCAGTGGAAACGCTTGTGTACTTCCATGAAGATCCAGGTTATCAAACCGTTATGCCTAACGAGACTCACACGTCACCCATCCTCTGCTCACTCTGACCAACCACGTCTGCTGCGCGTCGACTTGGAAAATAACGATCAGATGGAGAGTGTTTTATTGTCTGCACATTATCTGCGACACGAAGCTTCGCCCTCTCGTATCCATCCCGATATACCCTGGATAGAACGCGCAAAAAATCGTCCTCCTAATGTGCAACGACAAGACACTCCTAGAGCCATCATTGTTCATGGAGTACCAGAATGTGACAGCGAAAATGAAACCGAACGTAAAGAACACGATCACGCCCAATGGCGTTTTCTTTATCAGCATATGAATTGCGAACCAGTCACAACAGTGTCCTTATACCGACTCCCTCGTCCAACCACTTACAATGGAAATTCGCCGCGACTGCTGAAAGTTTGTTTCCTGAGCTCTGAGATGCTGCCTACTGTCCTAAATGCCTGGCGTTGTGCTCGTAGAACAGCACCACCGAGTGTCCGAATTTTTTCAGACCAACCTCGTCGAACTCCAGTCACCATCACGGCTGACAGCGCAACGCAAAATCCTGTTACACAAAGCGAAATGTGCTCCAACAACCCTACGCTGGCTACTCTCCTATCTGAAAATTCGAGTCCAAAGATAAGTGATCTTACATCGAATAACTCCTCTGATATTATGCAAAAAAACTTGATTTAGCCGGCCCTACTCTGGCCGGCCAAAACGCAATGTCTGGTCTTATTCACCGCAAATACCTAAAATGTGCTTATACAAACACTCAAGGTCTGTTGAGCAAACTCAATGAACTAACGTTCCATGTTTCCACATGTCCTTATGATATTATTGCACTAACTGAAACTTGGTTGAACGAACGCCATCTTGACAATGAAATTCATATCCCGAACATGAACGTTTTTCGATCCGATAGACCATCGCCTGGTGGTGGCGTAGCCCTTTACGTCAATTCCTCTATTCACTGTACTGAACTTTTTACTTCTGTCATGCAATCCTCTGATACTTTAAGTTGCACTTTACAAATTTCCAGTTTTGAATCAATCATAGTTGTAGTTATTTATCGCCCCCCGAGTAATTCTAACCAAGACGATGAACAATTGCTAAGTTACCTGAATCGTGTACTCCTTCAGACACACACACATGTTCTCATCATGGGGGACTTTAATCTTCCAAATTTGTTCGATCGTCCTTATCCAGATGGTCATTTCGGTGCAAAGTTACTAGATCTGTTCCACACACACCCATTGTTCAACCATTCCACTGAACCCACCCGTTTCCGTTCTAATGATACGCCATCTTTACTGGATCTTATTTTGACAGACGATGAACTGATGATTGAATATGTCGAACGTCGTGCACCGCTTGGGCGCAGTGATCATGTATTCTTACATTTCCAGCTAGTCTACTGGGCTGACAAGATTGCAGATAGCTCAGTGTTCACACGGAGGTGGACAGACTACAACAAGCTAAACACTCTTATTCTGAATCAGGACTGGTATTTCAGTACCGACCTATCAGCTGACGATGCATGGTTGAGTTTTTCCTCTCGACTACTACAATTAACAGCTTCATGCACGGTAACTAAAGCTGTTCCGCTGCGGAAGCACAGGAGAACTCCACTACGTAGCCGCACTCGAAAATTCATTAGCGAACGGAATAGAGAATGGACTATTTATGTCCACTCCCCTTCCTATCAACAGTGGGAACGCTATCGAATGTATCGAAACCAATCCACGGCTCTCATCCGCGAAGATCGTTTGAACTACCAGTACAAACTTTCTTGTGCCTTTGCTGATAACCCAAAACGGCTCTTTAGCTTTGTCAATCGTTTACGTCATGTCAAACCTGGCATTACAACTTTAGAAACACCGTTGGGCCCTACCCAGACAGCCAGTGAAGCAGCAGAAGCACTACGGCTTTACTATGCCTCGATTTTTGAGCCCTCCAGTACATCGCTTTCCGTACCTGTCAACTCAACCCCATCACTTTTCGAACTTTCAGACATCACTTTTACACCTGCCGCTATTTTCGGCAAGCTCATATCCCTGCGCCCTTCTAGTTCTGCTGGTCCTGATACGCTTCACCCTAGAGTTCTGCGCGAATGTGCTGCTTCTTTATGCTACCCTTTGACGGACCTTTTTCAGCATATTTTTTCTCTTGGTTGTGTTCCCGTCCAGTGGAGGTGTGGATCCATTTCTCCTATCTACAAGGGTGGTTCACGCTCCGATGTCAGCAACTATCGCCCCATCACCCTATTGTCCGTGGTATCCAAAATAATGGAATCTATTATTGTGGACGCATTACGGCATCACGTTGACACATTTCAACTCTTATCCGATAATCAACATGGCTTCCGCCGTCGTAGATCGTGCCTTACAAATCTTATGCTTGCTCGCGATCAGTGGACGACCGCAGTCGATAAAGGTCGGGAAGTCCATGTGATTTATTTGGATTTCTCCAAGGCCTTTGACAGAGTCGACCACCGGATACTTCTGCAGAAGCTTGTTTCGCTGGGAATTTCCGGCAAGCTCTTGTCGTGGTTAAAAAGTTACCTCCATGAACGATCGGCACGTGTGCGTGTTAACGGCTCTTTCTCAACCCCGTTTGCCACCCCTAGTGGCGTTCCGCAGGGTTCTGTTTTAGGACCGAATCTTTTCCTCATCTTTGTGGACGATCTTACACGTTCCCTTCATTCCCCTGTCTTGCTGTATGCAGATGATGTCAAAATATGGCGAACGATTTACAGCCGTACTGACATGGATCTACTGCAAGCGGACCTCAACACACTCCACTTATGGTCAGTCACGAATAACCTCCCCTTCAACGTATCGAAATGCCGTGTCCTTTCTACTCGCGCTGGCAGTACTCCACACTATCATCTTGGTAGTCAGTCGCTCCAGGTTAGCAACGCTGAACGTGACTTAGGAATCATTGTTGAGTCTAGGTTATCCGTCTCAGCCACCTGTAGAAAAATGGCCTACACTGCCAATAGTATGTTAGGTCTCCTGCGCAGAGCACTCAATCACTTTGAGCCACGATGTTTTCCTATTCTTTTGAAAGCGTTTCTTCGGCCACATTTGGAATATGCTATTCAGGCCTGGAGCCCGTGGTTGATCAAAGACCAAAAGTTGTTGGAGGCACCTCAACGGCGTGCGACGAAACTTGTCAGAGGATTGTTCTTCATTCCATATCCTCAACGATTGGAAATATTGAAAATGTTTTCTGTGCAGTATCGCCGGACCCGTGGTGATCTTATCTATCTATATCAGATCATGTCCTCACCCACCCACCCGTGCTTTTCCCTATTTTCCCGCAACACCGAGACAACGCATTTGCGCGGTCACTCACACAGACTTTGCTTGAAACAGTCCCGTATCAACTGCCGAAAGTACTTTTTCTCTGTGCGTGTTTGTGCTCTTTGGAACAAATTACCAGAGGATGTGGTATCGGCTCCCTCCTTAACCGTGTTTAAACACAGAATCGACTCCTTCCTCCAAGAACTCCATTACAAAATCCCTTGATTACTACATTTAACTTTCTGTTTCACTTGTTTACAGGTCTAACGCAACCACGATGCCTCCGTTTCCCCTGCTACCGCCTCGAAAAATCGGGAAGACGCAATTTCAAGCGAGTGTGGCCCGCTATACGGCCTTCCCGCCCCCGTACTAGATGATACTCCCTGTTTTATTCTCACCGCACTGTATATAACACCCTGTGGTTTTTTTAAGCTATGCTTTTACGCTGCAAAAACTATTGCTCTTTTATCCTCTTATGACACTCGCTTCATATTTTTCACTTTTGCTTGCTTTAGTAAACACCATACCATCCTGCGGTTATTTTAAGCTTGTACGCTTTTTTACTGCAATAAACCATTGTTCCATTGTTCCATTGAGGTGTCTGATGATGGTAAGCGTTAAACTTCTCAAATAGGATTTTCAGGAATGCTCGTCAGGCGACGCAATCCTTTGTCCAAATGGGACAATCGTGTATATTTCCGGACAATCATAATTACAGATTTTCCGGAAGACGCCAAAATTTACCACGAAGATATTAAGCAGCTATTTAAGGTCAGAAAAACGTAGTTTAGCCTACACATACCCTTTACCCAATTAATTAATTTTTTATTTTTAACGTTGTCAAATTTGTTCATTCTGTATTCCGTGAATTATACATTATTGCCTAAATCCTCCGCAGATGAATAAACAAAAGCTCCGTTTTATATAACAAAATTACCAGAGTTATCCATGCTATATTTGTAAATGGTACCAAGGCAACTAAGCCTTTATAAATTACTTGATAGAACGTGTCATTGCTTGGAGGAGGAGACCATCAAACCTACACGCTTATCCCGTACCAGTATCACAGGGCAATAGTCGACCAAGTCGGTTTGCTAGAAAACACCCGCTACTACCAGGATTGATTGGCAGGGAGCAGAAGCCTGATCTAGGCAAAGTGCCGCACAGTCAGAGAATGCACGTGGACGAAGATATTGTCAGGCTGACCAGGCCTATACAGATATGAGAAAGAAAATGGATAATAGATATTGTAGTAGAATTCCAGTGTGCTTCAGCATGCAGCTCACTACTGGTGGCCAAACAATTTAGCACGGTGTTAGCCGCACAGCACTGAAGTACTATGTGATTGCACATCCTTGCAGAATAGAAGGTGAGCGAGGTCTCGCAACCGAAATGTGAGAGAGTTGATGTTAGCTGTATGTCGAGTCGAATGAAAAGAAGTTAGACAGCAGTTAATTTAAAAAATAAAATAAACGCCTTTGTGTTTAAAAAAAGATTTTCACAATATTTTTGTAGCTTTTTGTCACTAAATAGAGGGATTTAATCTTGAGGGTTATGTTCCGGAAAAAGCACTTGCCACCGTTCGCGCAGTGTAAGTTTAAACGCATTTAGTGAAGCTGCCGGGACTAGATAGGCGAAGAGTGTGTTCCACGCGTTCACTACACGGATGCCTAAGAAGTGCGTTCTGGATTCCGGCCTGGTGTTCTTTTTACTTAGCTTGCGTCACCAACTAGAGGAAAGAACCGTAAGAAGTCAACGAATTCGAGACAGTTTAATTCTTTGACAACTTAAATGGTTTCTATTTTCTTTTTATTTCTTTTGTCATATCTGTCTAGGCCTTGGCAACCTGACAGTATCTCAGCCCACGTGCAGTCTCTGACTGTGCGGAACTTTGCCTGGATCAGGCTTGTGCTTTCTCATATCATCTTAATGGTTTCTATAAAATCAATTTTAAGCTGCCTCCTCCTAAGCGAGAAAAGCTCAAATACTAAGACGATTTCCATATTTGGTGCATACCAACCCCTCGATCATGCGAGTGGCCAGCTTCTGTACCTTTTCTAGCTGCACGATATCTTTCTGGCAATATGGCGTCCAAGCCTGAATACAGTTTTCTAAACGGACATTACTATTGCCTTGTAGTGTGGTAACCGCACCTCAGTTTTCCTGCACGTAATAGGTGAACGCAGTCGAAAAAGTTACTTCCTGGCCTTTTGAGCCGCAGCAGCAAATTAGTCGGCCCAATTAAATTTTGCTGGGACTATGATTTCTAAGTCCTTAGTACATTTTACCATACGTTAAGTTTGCACCTGAATGTAAGTAGCTGATACGAAAATCGGGCGTCCAAAATTTCCTTTGGTGAAATTCTTTGTGAAGCGCCATCACTGCTATAGTTGCATTTTGTCCATTGATATCTCCGGCGTTCGCGACATCCGTTGATACGTCTGGTGCATAGGTTTTTATTGACAGAGTAGAAAATAGGAACAACTTTCATCTAGCCCGTCGGATTACAGCTGCATTATTAGGAGTTTGAATTAAATCCATCACGAATGTTGAATGTTTGCAAAACTTCATTAGTAACAACTCGCATAAATTGCTATTGTGTTAACTGCAATTATCATTGACCAAAGTGTCGGATGACTTACAAAAATGCTAAAATCTATGTAGTACCTGTTAGTTTGTTTCACAGTTTCTTTCTTTGCTAAATTGCTTGTCACCGGCAATAAATTTCCATAGATTACACACCGCGGTCCGCTGTATTTTAATGTTATCTCTCTGAACAACCCGACATTGTTTTTTTCGCTTGTATTTTACAAACCACGATTGCTGGTTTTTGACTTCAAAGCATATTGCTTCAACATCCACACTTTTCTGCTGGCTCATTTTGAACAGGTTGCGGCCCATCCTGAACACATCAATTCATTTAACTTTGAGTCTGTTTGTTTTGTTCATGCACATGCATACCTTGGATTCGCATCACAAACTAATCCCCTGATATATCATTCTGTACTCATTTTATCTGGGCAACCTGACAGTATCTAAGCCCACATGCAGTCTCTGACTGTGCGGCACTGCCTGGATCAGGCTTGCGATTTCACACACACACACTCATTTTATCCGCCGTATTGAACCACAAATGTTTCATCTTGCAGGCGAGCAATATAGTCCCGTTATTAGTTCGCACATTTCCTGTGGGCAAGAACATTCCAATAGATTTGAAGAAATCAAAAGCGCTTCATCCGCAACTAGGAACTAAACTCTCTGTGATCGTCGAATTCAGCACTAAGGCAGAGGCATCAAAAGCAATTGGTATTGCGCGACGACAGTGGAAGTCTTCCTATGTGCATTTCCTAAGTGGGTTTGGTTTTTAGATCTGATGTTCATATGCTTACCAAAATTTCCGTCATTTGTAAATTAAATCAGTTGGTAATGGATTTTGTTTCTACAACACTTCTCTGTGTTATATTTCAGTTACTGTTGACCATTTATCACATCTTTTACTTCCTATAACTAGGTATAATCACACTTTCAAGATTGCGATTTAACATTTTTCCGATTCTTTTCTAAATTTATTCCGTAATTTAAACAGTAGAAAAAATCAACATGTAATTTTAACAATTTGTCGTACGTTGGAGAAGTATCATTCTTTTCAATTACAACATTGACAAAGCTCTGAACAAGCTACTCTATTTTTAATGCGCTGAAACACCTGCTCCATATCGCAGGTGCTCTACTCTGATTGGCGAATGCATCTGTCCAAATATTACCGTTAAATAATTGTTCACAACATCTCGAATATGTTGCATTCATTCTGCGTACCTGGATACTTGTTACTTTGTGTTGAGTTCTATGCTGTTTCCTAAATATCAGTAAACTTTTAGCCATTTCGATGCTCATCAGTTTAGATTTAGGAGGAAAAGAGAACTGTTGTGAAGATGGAAGTTTGTGAGTTGAAACAGTTTTACATAATCCTGATTGCCATACAAACAGCCCCATGACCTCACTGGATTTCAAAATTTTAATCTGGAATTCTTCCTCAACGACATCAGATATTTTCTGAACCCAAGCCGTTGGTGCGCAATTAATGAATCTAAAAAGTTTGTCATTAAATCGAAGTAAATGGTGGATACGTATGCTCGATGCAATGGAAGAAAAACGATACTTGCAATTTTCTCAAATTTTCGCAGCTTATTCGGTCCCGATAGCAAAGGAGTAATTAAAACTAAAAACTGCGTCTGACTTTCAGTTATACGGTCAGAGGTGCAAATCATGTTGCGGTTGCACATTTCGGATAATTTATTTATTTCGGATGCCCATCATACTCCGATATATATTTGCCACTATTAATTGTAGGGAAGCTAACTGTAACAAGTTCTCATTCGATCCGGCTGATGAAATCCTATAATTTATTTAGCTTCGTGCCAAAGAAACCGGCCCTATTGACCACAGCATCCCGATAAATAAAACGTAAAACTACCGATGAACCACGTGGTACTCTTACCACCATCTCTGCACTAGGACGAATATTTTCTCGGATCTATCTACGCCTGTCAAACTGTCAGTATCTTAGTTAACATGCAGTCTATGACTGCGGCACTTTGCCTGTATCAGGCTTGTGCTTTCACACCATACCTTCATTTGTTTTTTCAGTGACAAACCTCTAGCTGTATATTGCGTGATCTTGTGCTAGGGATGCCAATAGCTTTTTTATTTTGGAAAATCGGTTGTCTCACCGATATTCTAAATCAAGGATTCGTGCAAGCTTAGCTTGCATAATTTTTATATGTTTCAGTGTTCATTTTAAATTTTCCGTCTGGCTAATTAATCTTAACTAGCCTAAGATATTAATAATGCACAATATTAAAAGCTTGGGCGTAAATTGTCGTTGGTTGACAAGGTAACACAATGGGTAATGAGCAACAGTGTTCATGGATAACTGAAAAATGGCCGTTTTGATACCTGCCATGGCGTATCAAAACGGAACGACCCTACTTTGTCGCTCAGCTTTAGTTTATCCAGTTTGCCTTACTGTATCGAATCCCGTTTTATATTCAAGTGCCAAGTCATGTAAACACGAGACATATATATTTGGACGGCTATTTCACTTGTTTTTATCCGTTTTAGGTCGCGGAACTAAAAAGATTGCAGATAACAAACCGAAAGATAAATCGTAAGTGCTTCGTCAGCATCAACACCACAGTTATCTTTGTAGACAAGAATTTATTTTTTCATACTTTTCAAATACACTCGTTATCCACACGAATAATTCTACAATATATCAACCTGTTTGTGTTTCTTTCAATAAAGAAGTTCATAGTTCAAATACCACTGCGGTTACAGCTTTGGTTGAATGTATTTAGTGATGTTTACTGATAGATCCCATGAAGCAGACCGCATTATGACCTTTTCAAATATCCTCAAGAAGATCTTGTGCATTAAGTGATACAATAAACCTGACATTATCCGCAAAAATATAGCAGGGACACTTTAACGACTGTCAAGTCTATGATAAAAATAAGAAAAAGTAGTGTTCTGAAATGTGAATATGAAAAATTAGTAACTGTATGAAAAAGGTGTACATCACAAACAAGTAACAATCATGACAGTGATACTCCACTAACAACTCTTATTTTGGGGGAATACATACTGCTTATTCTGACGCGAAAGTATCTATTGCTTAAGAAGCGTATTATCGAGTTCCTCAGATGACCATAGATACCCATGGAACCAGGTTTCCTTGCAAGCAATGTGTAATTTATTGAATCAAATGCCGTATAAAGTCCAAGTAAAAAACTTCAACCTGTTGTCTTTTATCTAGCCTCTTGGTGACCTCATCAAGAAAACAAAAGAGGATTGTTAGGACAACTTTCCTTTAAGGAAGCCATGCTGAACAAGATGCGACAAATCCTATCACTACTAAGTTTCTCCAGTATTTCAAATAGGATGCTAGTAAGACTTGCAGGCCTTTACTTACAAACTTAGGATCGACTGCAACTTTCATGTAATGGAATCACATCAGCCAGCTTCCAAATACTGGGAATTAATCCACGATGCAAGGAAGCTTAAAATAATGACACAGGTTTTCCTATTAATTGCTCCATGTTCTTTATAATGCCGTCTAGGCTAGCAGATTTATGTGGGTTAGTTGCTGCAAGCGCAAATTTAACCTTATCATCATTGAAGGTTAACTACCCGAGTGGAGTAACACTGTCCGACCTGATGATGACTGACTTCTCAAGGCTTAAAACGACAGTAGATATTAAGTTTGAACTACAGTCAAATTTTCTACTGGCTAACGCCCCTCTGTGCCTTTTCCGTACCTTCACGAGTCTTCGAGGGCTTTGTAGATGGGCTCTGTGAAATGACGTCGGACATAACCGCTTGAACATTGAATTGGGCTTCTTATTACTTTTAGGGCAGACCGCACTTGCGGTACAAAGATGTTTGCAAAAGAGATATGAAAGCTCTTGACATTGACCCGCGAGTTGGGAAGAACTTGCTGTTGACCGCTCACTTTGGAGGCATTGTGTAAAGCGTCGTCCGCAAGCCGGTGAGGAGCAAATACAGCTCTTGGCTGCTGAACTCAGATCACGCCGCCGGCTTGCAACTGATGCAATACAACAGAGTTCTAACTATCGTTGCAAGCGCTGTGGGAGAGATTGTTCCTCCCGAATCGGACTGTTTGGTCATTCAAAAACTGCAAAACATGAAATTCATGCTATTGTGATGTACATCCATGGTCGACATCGACCGACGGAGGCCAACAACAACAGCTGGGCTTTTATGCCTGCGAGATTTGCTCACCGTAATTTTGTAAGATTTTACCGTTCGTACTTCGGGGCTAGCAGTGGCATTTCTAATAAAGATTTCCAATCCTCATTTTATGTAGTGTTCAGATGTTTATTTTGTGTGGTATAAAATGGTGATTAAAAGTAGAAACAAAATTGAATCTGAATGTGTCCATGGTTAATCTTTAGTATTATTGTCGGAGCATAATTCCGTTCGCATAAAATCTATGCTTACTTTTTTTAAAATAAAATCTGAGAGCAATTCGGATTTAAGCTTGATTAATGACTTTTCTAGAACGATGGGATAAATAAAACAACGAGTCTCGTGGTAGAATTTCAAAGCGGCTTACCATTGCTCGTCAAATTGACAGGAATCGAAATACGAGATAAAACTCACTTCTGATTGCTACGACACAGCATCTTACGGCAATGAATTCCATGCGTTAAACACCCGAGTGGAAAATAAGAATTACACTGGGAGCCGCAGCATTCTCCGCTTCTCCGAGTTCTACTATCTTCTGTTAATCAAAAGAATCCTTGACAGATCAACCAGTAACATCCTAGAAGATTTCGGTGAGTTTCGAGGCGGTTAAAGCGTCTACGTCTATGATCCAGTCGATGAAATCGCAACTTGTCTGAAAGACTTCAGTCTGCGGCCTTTGTGATTTCTTCATTCAAACCTGTTTGAATCTATTGAAAACTGACATTTCAGTCAGCATTTTATATTGTTTGTTATATGGTTTTTGTTAAGCTTGTTGCTTTTTAGACCATTAAAACCTTTGAATTACCTTGAATCCTTGGTCAAGTTCGAAGACGACGACGGCTGCGTTCGAACTCTATGCTCTTTGCAACATATTCTTGTGATGAGTCGCGGTTTATTAGGGAGATATCTGAGCCTACGTTATACTAACCTGATGTTCTGCGCCCGGTGCTTCAAAATTCCTGTGCGAATTTCTACAAAAGTGTGTTATTGTTAATGTGCGCAAAATGAGCCTGATTGTATAACTTGTTTTAGTTGAACCAATCGAAATAAGTTTACGCGCGTTTTTCTTCTTCTCTCCTTTATATATATATTATATATATATATATATATATATATATATAGCTCTCTATATATTCTATATATTCTATATATATATAAATTCTATATTGTAGTGCCGCCTCTCAAGACAACCTCAAACCGCCTTCAACTTTGTCGATTTCATGTAATACACGGAAGGTTGATGGGCTTAATACTCTGCCATGCATTAGGCTTAACGACGACAATTGGATGGCAAAAATTGAAATATGTGTAAATAAAAAACGACGCTAAGAAATTAGAATACACAGTGTATAATTATTCAGAAAATGAATGATTTGATGGAAGATGTTTCTATTGATGTAACATGATTGAATGAATAGCACCAGATAGTAAACTGTTCCGATTAAATTAGACAGTGACAGGATTAAAATACCTTCTAGAAATTAGATGGAAAATTTGCAAAATTAGCTTATAATCATGAAATTGAAAATTCAGTGTTTCTCTTCCATTGAAAAGTCTTTCAGTATAACGTTGTTAATCGTTTAAACGATTCAAGCTTACTGAAAAACGTGGTTTAATTTAAATTTTCTAATATTTAGGATAAAGGATCGCGTTGTCCTTTAGAACACTGTTGAAGGATTTCAGTGAGTTGAGTCAATTGAAAATATCTTTGCATCTGGTAGTAAGTAATAAAGCACTGCTTAAAGTTATGGGGCCATCCGAATTAAATGTTTTGATGATATGTGTGGCTGTCATGGTTATAAAGCAAGCAGTAGATTTTTATTTAAACCAAGATATTATCTTATTCAAATTAACGAAGTTTCCATTCACTCAAAACATAGAGGCTTCGATTTAGCACCACATATAAGTTCGTCACTTTCTAATAATAACTTTAAATATTTTCTTTGAATACTGGTTTCAACAATAACAATGAGTATTCACGCAAACAGTGCAATGTGGAAAATCAAATTAGTGTAACGCAAAATTAAACTTATTCAGTTCAAGCAGTTGGTTCAATACTTCACGGATGTTTGTTCGATGTCAATCACTAATGATAAGACGATCTGGAGTACAACTCACTAGTCCTGATAGCTGCTTCATTACAACGTTCGGGATACACTTTTCTTCTGTTTGTCTAAAAATAAACTGTCGTCCAAAGTGATGTGTTGCTCATATCCCCCGAAATTACACTCGACTACCGGTTTCTGGTTGTTTGCCGTCATCGGGTGGAGACAGTAAGAATAGGTTCAGTGAGCCTTGAAACAGTGGATAAATGGTAAACAAGTGTATACTTGAATGCCACTGTTGCATAGGGTTTGTACAACGAACCACGATGTTCAAACCAGACAATAACGAATGTCACTTTTTTTGGTGCGAAGCGAATTTTCGAAGTGTCCTAACTGCCCTTCGCAACTTCGCTTCGCTTTAAATCCCAAAGCGAAGTTATCGTTATTGTCTGGCCTGTAGTCTGTAGCAGACAATAACAAATGTCACTTTTTTGGAGCGAAGCGAAGTGCGAATCGAATTTTCGAATTGCCCTAACTGCCCTTCGTAATGGCGAATAGTATCAAAGCGAATATTCGAAGCGAAGCGAACATTCGCGATTGAACTCTCGTGTTTTGGGGTAACCGCAAGCTGACTGTAAAGACAAAGATGATGCTATACAGCGCGTGCGTACTAAATGCTTTACTATACGGCAGTAAAACCTTGACCACCCACGCAAGACACGAACGGAAGCTGAATGCTTTCCATCTACGAAGCATCCATCGTATCTTGAACATATCGTGGATGGACAGTGTGACTAACTCAGAAGTGATTTCAAAAGCTGGTCTACAGAGCATGTTCACCCTATTATGTCAGCGTCGCCTGATGGGGCTTGGTCATGTCTATAGAATGGAAAATGGTCGTATTCCGAAAGATCTACTCTACGGTGAGTTGCAAATAGGAAGTCGACCATTGGGCAGACCGCACTTGTGGTACAAAGATGTTCGCAAAAGAGATATGAAAGCTCTTGACATTGACCACGCAAGCTGGGAAGAACTTGCTCTTGACCGCTCACATTGGAGGCACTGTGTAAAGCGTCGTCTGCAAGCCGGGGAGGAGCAAATACAGCTCTTGGCTGCTGAACGCAGATCACGCCGCCGGCGTGCAACTGCTGCAATACAACATAGTTCTGACTATCGTTGCAAGCGCTGTGTGAGAGATTGTTCCTTTCGAATCGGACTGTTTATTTATTCAAAAAGCTGCAAAACATGAAATTCATGCGATGTGATGTACATCCATGGTCGACATCGACCGACGGAGGCCAACAGCAACAACAACGTTCGCATCAAGAGGATACCTTATATCATAGTCAATCGTCGAGATGAACTTCCATATGTAATATTTCCAACCACGGGTTCGGATTACGCTGTAAATCTGTTGCGCTGTGAACTTGACCACGATAATCAACGTTACATGAATCAAGAAAGAATATGGTATCTCACATTCACTTTGTATCATTACTACGGAATTCGTAACTCCTGGAACATATTATTTAAAAAATAGACAGGTTTCTTTAAAGCATACATTGTCGTAACGATAACTTTGAAAGCTATTAACTTGGCTACCGCCCTATATTGTTGAAAATCTGTGAAATGTTTTCATGTAATTCAGAAAAATCTACAAGACAGAGCATGCGTGGCACAATTCCTCGCTACACATTTTGAATTTTCTAAATGTTTTTTACCTGAGCAGCTAACTCTACCACCCAGTGGGTGGACGCTAGTTATTGATTACATGAAACTAAGCAACTGTGCAATTAATGCCATTGCTAATATGAGTTTCTTAATATCATTAGATGTATTCTAGCGCGAAAATCCAATCCATATATTGATACGGACATTGATGACAACAAAATACCCCAGTAGTATTTCGGGAGACTTACTTCTAAGCAGCTAACTTTCAGGTCAAAAATTTGCTATCCATTGAGGTCAGCTTCTTACTGACTTTCTCACGTGTTGTCGATGAAGCGAGCAAACATTTGCATTTTTAATACATTTGGCGCGTCTAATGCTTGAGACTTGTCATCGGATGTTGTAAGTTGGTTGGTTAGGTTTCAACATAATTCCCTGACCCTGATAGAAAATAGCGGGAGTGATCATTGCGGGATTTTCAATGAGCATGGCACACAGCAAATTTCGTTTATTCGGAGATAGCATTAATTATTTTGGGATGATAGTAGATACACGGTTCAAAATGATGAGCGCCATTTTAAAGCAGTACCATTAGTGCGGGTTTCATATGCTTAATGTGTATTTGAACTCAGTTCACATTTTTCTGCAGGGTACGTATTAAATGACTTGGAATTAGTTGAATAAACAAGGTTATCCGGGGGGATCGTTAAAGATGGCAATCAGCAAATAACTGTTATTGGCTCGCACGAATAGTGAGAGTTAGCGCGACGCTAACTTGGCTAATTAAAATCAAATTGAGCAAACGACTATGAATAACTATGCGATTCTAGATGCAACTGGGCGGTTTTCTCGTAACAATTCCATTCACCATTGTCTAAAAAAATAATTTAAATAAATACTTCACAACTGTTCCACGGTGAAATGAACACAATCATGACGTTTAGCAATAAAGGAGAATATAAGTAGCTCAGGGCGAGGATGAAGTTCATATGGTGTTTGCCGAGTTTGTAGTTGTTGTTGTTGTTGGACGTTCCGTCATCAAGCAAGATGACAGCATAAGGAAAAAGTCTTTGGAAGTGTCTTATAGTTGGTATTCCTTGGTTTTTATAAATACTGTCTGTCGCCATCACTTCCGGTGGTTGGTGGAATTCATATGTTGCATTCTCGTCCATCGAGTTTTCATTGGTCCATCGGTTGTGGCCAAATGGAGGAGCTGGTTAATTGATGACGTTGTTGAGTTACATGCTTCGATGAATTCTCGCGCTCGTCTGTTATTTTCTTCTGCTAAAATCTTCGTGTTGTGCCAATCAAATTGGTGTCCGAATTGATCAACAAGAATTAAATCAATGACCTTGGATCGTGTCTCCCTACGGCTACCGATGTTAATGTAGTCTTGTACTTAGCTTGCGACCGATTTTTCTGATGAAGTTTTTCTCACAATCTCTGCACTTAATCTTGTAGACAACATTAGATTGTTCTCCTTTTGAAACTTCGTCTTTTGTATTGTTGATGTTGGTGACATCAATAAGAATAGTTTGTTTGTGAATTGTTTGGAAGACCTAATTGTATTTTGTTTGATAAAGTTACATCCATTTCCTGTAGTAACGATTCGATATTATTTCCCAGATGAGCTGGAATTCAACCAGTCGCATAAACATGCGCGAAGAGCGTGGATCTACACGAATATCGAAACATAAAGAAATCCTAATCAACGACGAGAAGATGATTTAGAAACGGGAGCCAGTGCTTCTCCAATCAGGAACGGAGAACCATTCATAATAAACGTCGGAAGAAAATAATCTGTTACCAATCACGACTTTCAGGACAAATCCAAATCAATTTTAATACATGACATGATATTAAGGGAACGTTATACCCAGACCATGATTGCTTGAATGGTACAGCATGCTTCCGGACATTGTATATTCATGTATTGATTTCGCCTAAGCGGTGATAAAGACTCATCTTATAAACAACGCATTTTAAAGAAGATTCTTTAGATTTTCAATCTGATTACAACCACTGGTTTAACATTATTTGTATGTCGAACGGTATGGATTTAAATCAACTTTCATAAACGAGCAATGTAACAAAATCCAAAATTCACTAAGTTTTTTGAAAAAATAGAATGCATTTTTTGATAAAAGTGATAAACAAGATTGCTAGGTTCAAACGCTACAGATATTTCAAGAATTAGCTTTTGACTTATTTGATTAAATTCTATTTCATTCGGGCGAAACTTAGGGTGCAACAATACGAAGCATACGGAATTCGCTTTATGTAATTCTATCCAATCGACAGAATATCATAGCCCAGAGCTTTCATTTGGTTTCGACAAATCATTCTCAAGACTTTTAGGTCTTCCTAATTTCCTTTTGCCTTATGAGTTCCATTTTAGTTCTTGTCTAGCAACATTTTCACAGGCGTTTTCAGTCTTATTTCATTTCCTTGTCATCACACCCGAAACGATTGTGTTTGATTCTTTCTCATATTCCACTGATTAAAATAGTTCAGGGCATCTGACACTAAACTGCGGTTAAAATATATGTCTTCAGTAGTTTGTAACTCGTTGGCAGTGTTGAAATTTACCATTATGTCAGCAAAACATGAAAAAGTATTGGTCTATGAAAAGAGGTCACGAGTACTGCTACTGCTGAAACGCGTGTTCGTGAGTTTCACTAAGCAAACCGTTCATCGAATAATTAATACGTACTTGAGGCCAACCATGGAGTGTGCGGTTCAGGCTTGGTCACCCTGGCTACAGAAGGACATCAGCATCTTGCAGAGAATATATCATCCGACCACCAAGCTCGTACGCGGTTTGAAGCGCAAACAAAACGAAGATCGTATTGCAAGTCTCAATCTATTCGACTTTCGCTACCGCCGTCTTAAAGGTGATTTGATACTTATGTTCAATATACTGCATACTCCCAACCATCCCCTAAATCAACTATTCACGCGACTACCACCCAAAACCAGCCGGAGTCCTGACTATGCAGTACATATTCCCGACTCGAGACTAAACTGTCGAAGGTACTTTTATTCTGTACGTGAATGCTTTACCTGGAACTACCTACCTTGTTGTTGTTGTTGTTGTTGTTGTTGTTGTTGTTGACCTCCTTCGGTCGATGTCGACCATGGATGTACATCACAAACGCGTGAATGTTCAAGTTTTGCAGCTCTTTGAGTGACTAAACAGTCCGATTCGGGAGGAACAATCTCTCCCGCAGCGCTTGCAACGATAGTCAGAACTCGGTTGTATTGCGTCAGTTGCATGTTGGTGGCGTGATCTGCGTTCAGCCGCCAAGAGCTGTATCTGCTCCTCCCCAGCATGCATACTACGCTTTACACAGTGCCTCCAATGTGAGCGGTCAAGAGCAAGTTCTTCCCAACTCGCCGGGTCATTGCCTACCTTATAATGTTGCACATTCACCCAATTTGGATATATTCAAATCGAATTTGGACACTTTCATGTTGACCAATCCAAACTTTGAACCTACATATTTTGCACCATAAAAGCTTTGAACTTCGAAACCAGTTTCTGTCCAATGGATTTTTACTTGATTCCTGAACTGCTCAGTAAGCAAACAAATCCCGTTTTTCTACACATGTTATTCGTGTACGTTGTCGTGTTTAACTCAAAATACAAAATCCTCTGTGATATCATGGTGTTCAAACTGTTTCGCGAGGGTCAACTGTACACCAGTGTTATTTCACCTCGCATTTTTTCTCAAATAATTAGAACAACAAACCCACCATTCCAAAAGCTTTCAATTCAAATGGGATCACCATATCTAAGATGCCCAGAAACGTGAGGCATATGAAAGACGGCTAAATATGGATACATATTTTTGGAAGTTCGCTTCAATA
>JACCGJ010013102.1:0-31763 GCA_013407085.1 Atriophallophorus winterbourni
AATAACAAGATTTTGCAGCGAACAAGTTTAGGTAAGTCGTTGACATACATCAGGAAAAGAAGTGGTCCACGAATTCCGCAATACAAGAGAATCCAGTTGGTCAAAGGCACAAGACGAATAATGATGCACACACTTATCTTATATAGACAAACAAACAATCACAACGGTGTCCCACAAAATGACTGTCCCAGTGAACGCGATTAGCGATCGTCAAAAGAAAAGTTTGCAATGAATCTGTTATAGGAAGGCTCGACGCTCCCATGAGCCTCGAGTTCGCAAATCCCCAGCGAGTTTGTACGAACAGCCGAAACCGAAGCGAAACGGTATAATCATCGCATCTGAAACTCGGGATGCCTTACAGAATAGGACCATACCAAGTTACTTGGTGGTCAAATCTCTAGATAATTTTCGCAATTCTCGGAAGGCTGTCGAAGTTTTATTAAAACAAAGGATCCGCAGGACCGATAAAATCCTGAGAAAAGCGCGATCCAAAGCCTCCAGTTTGAAGTCCGAATTGCGAAATGTGTTATCTGGAGTGGATTTCTGCAAAATTTGTGGAAAACACGCTGAGGTCTTGGCCACACAAACCGAGCACATAAAATAAAGACAAGTACGTCAGTTCAGCACGTTATTAACTTCACAAGATGAATGTACCTCAGCTAGTTCTTTTGATGACAGTGCTCGACAACATTTTAAAGTATTTAATTTATCAGATAGGCCGCTATCGCAAACCGAACAAAGATTGTTGGAAAAGTCTTAAGCTTCTCGTTCAGTACAAAATTCTTAAAAGCTGAGGATGTTATTCCATGCGTAGATTCCGACCTCAACCAGCTACGTGAAAATCAGGCAGATGCACTGCAAAACCGTATATGTAGTATTATCGAAAAACAACAACCAAAAAGGATGAACGTTACGCGACATGAACAAAAAAGTACTCCTCAAATTGCGAAAAGAATAGGAAATGGTGATCACTGATACAGATAAAGGCAAGGCAACCGTGATCCTTTCTAAAAGTAAATATAAAGTTAAGGCAGAGTCACACCTTGCTGAAGGTCCGTATAAGGTTATTGACAACCGTAGTGCTGCGACTATTATGGATAACAGTAAGAGGGTTGTTTCTAGATACCTGTGAGGAATTAAGGAAAATCTCGGTCAAAATTATGGTTCATGCTCTACCCAAAATCTGCTCAGACTCCCAGGTTTTATGGACTTCCGAAGATACATAGGGTCGGCGTCCCCTTGAGGTCCATTGTAAACGGCATTAGATCCCCAACACACGAATTGGTTAAGCACATTGCCCAGCTTTTGAAACCACTGGTTGGTAACAAGAATTCTTTAATTAGGATCAATTAACGGTCTTGCTTCAAATGAATACACATTTATAAATTACTGAGCTCAACATTTCATTCTTTTAAGCGTTTATTTCGCCTCGGATCTAGACATACCATTCGCAATAACATTGCCATTGAATATGCCACATTCTCGCTGAAAGTGCCATCGCTTCTTCTTTTCTTCATCGAAAACGAGTGAATAAATGTTTAAATACAAACTAGATGCACTTTTGCATTGCAAATGCACTCACTGACCAGTTTATATAATTTAAGTAATAAGAATACGTGAGAAAAATGCAATCATATGAGCAACTTCACGCGATATTTATCCTATCGAAGCTGTTTTGTCATATCGTGACAATACAATGCATTTTTTATCTAAAAAGGCCAATCTTTCCGAGGCCTCAATTTTATCTCTCATATGTTTGTTGTATGCTGTTGTACAGCGATGAGATTTTCATACCAAAAGTATAAGTGTAATTGATAACTCCGTTTCATTGCAACGAATAATTGTAGTCACGTGATTTTTGGTCAAAACACTCGGCACGAACACACGTGATCAATAATTGAATGATCAACCGTGATAATCTGGTAAACGGTAATCGATCATTTGATTGCAAAGTTTTCAACGTTTCGAAATTAGTTGAAAGAGTAACAGTCGTTTGATAATCATCTCTAATTGCATATCAGATTTGATAGAAATAAAATATTTCTCAATAGAAAAATAATCATAATTACTTGCAAAACGTAACAAAAATCCTTCCAGATCATAGGCTGATTGCTATGAATCCTTATGATTAAAAATGCGGATTTTAATGCACATCAAAATCGCAAATGCAAATGAATTATGTATCGCTGCGGGAAAAACGAATGACTGAAAACAACAAATGTTGGCTGAGCAGCGGCTGTTATATAAGGTGTATATTTTTAATATGTACTTGAAAATATTTTGGATAGATCGATCAGCCATTGTCATGCAACGGAAATTTTGAAAGTGTTCGGTGACGTTTAGGGTAGCTTTTCTCTTCTAACACAGGAGGTTCCTCAGCCCAATTGTGATCGTCCGAATGTGTGGACGCAATTAATGAACACTACGGCTATCAATTCTAATTGGATTTTACACTCAACAGATAATGGAAGCCACAACAGTTTAAAGCCAGTTTGAAAAATACTGGATCTATTTGCCTCTTGACCCAGCGTAACGGATATTCGGTCAAGGTAAATTGATGCCGTAAATGGTGGTTGGAGTGTGTAATTATGTTTCGTGTTCTCACTATATACTAGGTCGGGCGAAGAGCTCGATTATAGCAAATCTGATTAACACAGGCCGATCAATAAAAATGTGTGGCTGCGTTCTCATCCGTTCACACTGTTCTACTCAACTCGTCCCACAGACTTGATTGAAAGATCATGAGCACAGTAGATGTGACTGCGTTCAAAAACTTGAGACCGAACTCGTGTGACTAGAGACGATCAGTTGGTGAACTCTCATTCGCTTGGCCAACATCGATGTTAGCCGAGCCATTTAACAAATAAAACGTGATATATATACTTGTTTAATGCTCGATGTTGAGTACAATAATTTCTTAATTTCATTCTAATGTATTGGGAAGCTTGATTTAGAATATCGTATTAGAAAAACTTTGCTCTGAATAAAAATAAAAGAGTCACGAATTAGAAATTTACTTAAGCATGGCAAAATATTGCACTGTTCACTAAACATCACACTCAACTTGTGCCATATATAGGTCAATAACAAACCTTCTCCGAGTTTTACGCAACCGGACAATTGGACGACACCGATGCGCCAATATAAGGGTCTCACATCGTCCAGAGTATAAATTTTAAAGTGATTCATTGTGATTCAGCTTACAGATTCAAATGGTTTTTCATGAGCATTGGCGCAACCGTTAAGCCCCAGTTGGTCAGTAGTAGTGATATTATTCGATCATCAATATTTTTGCTTTTATTGACCTTCTTATAAAACACATTATGGATTTTAACACCATTATACACAAAATAGATTCGTAGCACCGTCAAACGTTGCATTTTTGTAGTATGGTGTACAGGCTAATTTATTTAATCGATCATCCGATTTTTTTGTCTAAACTAGGTGCATAAAGGCAAATTTATTTATGTGATCGATCGTGCTGGGCATATTTGCACATAATTTACGCTTCTCGCTCTCAACAGTTTCTTATCTGCTTGCTCTTATTTATTTCGTTGAAATATTGTGGAGGTGCTGATTGCGTTAAGGATGATTTCTTATCAGGAGCTTTCGAATGATATACAGAGCACACCCCTCCGGCACAACACAAGAGTGTCGAAAATACCGACGACTACATTTGCGAAAGCGTAATATGCCTGGTTTTAGGACGATTGCATATGAGAGGTTCACGCGACAACATCTTAAGAAGTAGGGTATGATGGACAACGTCAGCCGTATGCGATTCGTCAATGCCGGTCAAAAAAGCTCTGCCCGGCAATTGGTTATGCAAATGTATAGAAAACATCAATTGTTTCAACTACTATTTTAGTAGTAAAAAATATTCAAGTATACCAATCGTTTTAGTTATTCATTGAATCATGGAAGAATAAATGACATCGCAAGTTCACTTTTCGTGTGTTAATGCGTTTCTCTTTTTGGTCTACATCAACGACTTTCAGAAACTGGTCACAGTCAAAATGGTTCTCATTGCGAATGATGCAAATCTTTGGAGGCGAATCTCGTCAGAGTGAAATGTTTGCGCTAACAAAGCGATTTGCTTATATTTATCACTTGGTCATAACGAAACAAGCTTCCATTCAACTTCAAAATGTGCAAAATTTTGCAAATAGGTAAAAATGTCCCATTCTCCTACAACATTTGATCGGAAATTCTGGAATGGACAAAAAGAACCTCGGCGTATGGATTAGTGGAAGAATAGCATGCGAAATGCCATATGAACGTCGAATGTTGTACAATTCTGATCTATAGAATTGTGTCGACTGAAGGACATCCACGAAGAAACTTGCTTGATGTATGTAATGGGAAAGTGCAACGCAAGGTATCACTTTCATTTTTTGTGTGCAAATGTATAGAAAAAGCCGTTTCTTTCAACTACTATTTTTAGTAGTAGTAAATGCAGTATAATTATTGCACACGTTTTTGGGTAGAGACATTGAATCAGGGAAGCAAAATTGACACCCTATATTTACCATTCTTGTTTCACTGCTTGGATAGCTGTGAATTCAGGGTATCAATTACGTTATAAAATATGCCATATGTTTCAGCTACAGATGTTTATATTATTTATCACAACTTTATATTTTCTACGTAATGTTTTAGCCAATGCTTTGTAGTGCAAACGTAGAAAAATTATCGCTGCTCTGGAAAATATTATTGCCATATCATGCTATCCGTTTATTGTCCTACTGCCTTGATTGGTGAATATGAACGGTATCACTTCATATTGGTTATGCAAGTGTATGAAAAATGCTTCATGTTTTTATTACCATTTTTAATAATAAACTTAGATTAGGTATGCTTTTCGTTTTAGAGTAAAAGACTTTGAATGCGGGGAGATAACATGCCATCTAATTTTAACTGTTTGTTCTAATGGTTTGATAAAAGAAGAACCATGCATTTCTCCCTATTGTTTATGGAAATGTAAAGATCTAAGGTATATAATTGAATTACTATTTTAGTACTAAACCAAGTATACGCTGAGCAAAAATATATAAAACTGAAGACATTGCATCCGTGAAAATAAAAGTAACTTTATATTCCAGTTGTGTTCCTTTCAGCGTTAATAGATAACTAAGCAACGTATCAATTTTAATTTTTTATGAGAATGAATAGAATATACTAGGCATTTCAACTAATATTTTTATTAGTAATCGCAGTTTAAGTCTACCACTTGTTTTTGGGTAATCACATCAAATGTAAGACGAATAGATAACATCTCATTTTCAACTAATTTAACCGCGTGGATATATGAGTATTTAAGATATCACTTACATTAAAACTTTATCGAAACTTTATAAAATATACAAACTATATTAACTACTATTTGTGTTGTTAACATTTTTACTAAAAATTCCTGAATCTTGATTCGTTGACAAAAGTCAATCTGAAATTTTCAACTCTGTTTTAGCTAGCATTTGCTGTATTGCATGCAGCAATAATTGAATTCATTTAAGTTTTGGTCAAAACACGGCACGAACACACGTGATCAATAATTGAAAGATCAAACATGATAATCTGGTAAACGGTAATCGATTATTTGATTGCCGGCTTTTCTGCGTTTTCGAAGTATGTTGAATGAGTAACAGTCCAAACTCATCTTTCACATATTAATCTCAGTCTGTGTGCTCGCGATCGCCTTTGTATAGTTTTCAGTTTCAGCTCTGCATAAATGGCCAATATAGAGAATTCCTAGCAATTTATCATAATTGATAGTTGTTAAAACATCGGCAGTCATGATAACGTCACAATTCATGTCAACTTTATCATCTCCAATAAAGCAGTTAACGTGTCATGCTTTCTGACTTTCCTACTGCTGACAAATTCGGCACACGTGGCAATCATCACTGAGCTCCGCTCACAAGGTAATGGTTGGTGAAGTTTATTGATCGATACGCGTGCTCTTATGACGTCCGGTCTAAAGCGAGTGAACATTTGCGTCGGAAATGTGAGAGGAATTTCCCTCCCAAAAATGTGAATAACAAAATACATCTCAGCTCATTTAAACTGGCTCCCGTCGAAAGTGTTAAGCGAATTGGCAAGTCGAGCTTTTACAAATGGTGACAAAGTCAAAAAGTGTTTCATTAAACTTGCGCGCGTTGGTGTAATTTGGTTCAAACTGTGAAAATGGATTTCTCTAGAACTGCGTTTTATGCCTCCATGAATATTAGGTTCACAATGATTGATTTAAATGGAATCCAGATGTTTAATTCATCCAGATATGATGTGGTATGGTAAAGGAGTAATAAAATGGACACAGAACAGAAATATGTGACTGTTTGCATTGACATGCTTATACAATGCCATCGTTCATTGTAACACTATTCTCGGCAAAAATAAATTAGTATCATCACCAAAAGTTACGTTTCCCCATTGGGGTGAATATGCTAATTAATTTTTAATCGATCATCGAATATAGTGAGAACCGGAAACATCAATGAATAGCACTTCAACCACCACCTCTGATTGGTTTTTGCACTAAAGAGCCAATTGAAATTCTAGACGTGTAAATTCTTGTAGACAAAGACGAGAGCAATCAGGCTGTTTACGCAGCACAGCGTGAAATAGATCAACGTCAAATGGCACCGCGGAACGTGCGACAATTATGCATAAAGCAAACTAGGTTACAACATCCAATAAAAAAATTATGCCGAATTCTACCGTAATTAATATTCGTCCGTAGCAGTGCCTAGAGCCATATAGTTGAGATTTAAGCCTCGTCAATATTGTTGACTGATTGTGTTCCAAACTGAACAAATGCAAGTGCCATTAGGTGCAAACTGAAAAAAAGTAGTTAAAACATTTACTAATTTCTATACATTTCCAAACCACATTTATTACTGTCACCTTATTTATTTACTTTGAATTACTCATTGACACTGTAGTAAACACGACCGACAAGATAAAACGACTATTATTAACACAGATTCGAGTTGTTTCACTATAATAAAATTGTATTTCAAATATTAGGTATACTATTAAAATCGATGTTGAAATATCTATTATATTATTTACAGTTGCATAAACAATAGGAAGCGACACCTTGCTTTCTCTTTTATAGAAACTGGAAAACAAACAGAGAACATGAGTAGCATTTTATATTCTCACAATCGAAGTCTTACACTTAAAAAGATTTGTATACTTAAAATAATTTTATTACTAAAAAAGGTAGATCACAATCAGGTATTTCCCTACAGTTCCATGACCAATATGAAGTGATACATTCCTTCCTCATCTATGAACGCAGTAGGAAAAACAACGGATAACACGACATGTCAATAATGTTTTCCAGAATCGGAGTCCTACTTATGAAGGAATGCTAAAACTATTTTACGTTCACCATACAAAGAAGTAGCTTAAACATTTTGTTTATCCTTAAAGTTTTGATGATCAAATAAAAGTGATACACTGCGCCGTCTTCTAACCACGCAACAAAAATATTGGTGAATATGAGATGGCATTTCTTCTTCTCACTTTCAATGTTTTCAACAAAAACGAGTGGTATACTTATATTACGTATACTACTAAAAATTACATTTAGAACATTCAGTAGTTTGTATAATTTTGCTTAATAATATTATTGAATTGGATACCATGCATATTATTATATTGAAGCAGTAGGAAACACTACGGATGAAATAAAATTGCATGTATTCTCAAAAATTCGATGTCTTTCAATCTAAACTATTGGTAAACTCTAACTAGGTCTACTACATAAAATAGTTTTATAATACGTTATATTATATAAAGTGGCATAAACGATATGAGATGATACCGTGCCTTTTGCTGTATCGAATCTGCAGAAAAAACAGAGAACATGAGATGGCATATTATTTAAATCTACTCAAAAACGAATAGTATAAATAATAATCAAATATTAAGTATTATCTATACAAATTCATCACAAATAGGATCTGTTACATTTCTTCTTCTTCTATCAACGTTAAAGGATACACAACGGATCACAGAAAATGTCAATAATTCTAATAACATTCCGAGCCCTAAATATAAACGAGTACTAATCTTAGTTTAAGTTTACAGTAAAAGTAGTAATTAAAACACTCTCTATATTCTATAAATTTTTCATGATCAAATGTAAGTGATACTTTGAATCCTCATCTATTCACGTACTGAAAATGTTGAATATGAGATGTCCTTTTTATTCACAGATTCAGTGTCTTTATCAAAAAGGAGTGGTATACTTGTATTTCGTTTATTACTAAAAATAGCATTTAAAACATAAACTAATTTCTATACATTTCCATACAAAATGTTAAGTGTCACCTTGCTCATTTACCAATTGACGCTGTAGTAAACACTACGGACGAAATAAATTGACATTTATTCTCACAGATTCGAGGTTATCCACTGTAATATAATTGCATACAGAATATTTGGTTAACTACTAAAATTGAAGTTGAATTGGATTAAATCTGGAAAGGAAAACATTGACATCTCATATTTACCATTCATTTTTCACTGCTTAGACAGATATGCATTCAGTTTATCAATTACGTTAGAAAATATGCAATATGTTTCAGCTAATATTTTTTATATTAGTCATCAAATTTTTATATTTTCTACATAAGATTTTCGCTAATACTTTGTATTGTGAACGTAGAATAAGTATCACGGCTCTTGGAATTTTTTTTGACATATCATGCTATCCGTTGTTTATCCTACTGCCTTGATAGATGAAGAAGAATTGTGTCAGTTCATATGGTTATGAAATTAATCTGAAATTAATAGCGCCGTTTTAACTAGCATTGGCTGCATTTCATGCAGCAAATAATTGTAGTCATATGAGTTTTGGTCAAAACACTCGGCACGAACACACGTGATCAATAATCGAATGATCAATCATGATAATCTTGTAAACGGAAATCAATCATTAGATTGCCGGTTTTCTGCGTTATCGAAGTAAGTTGAATGAGTAACAGTCATTTGATAAACCACTAAAATTTCATATGAGGTTTGATAGAAATATATTATTCAATAGAAAAATATTTCTAATTACTTACAAAACAATGCAAAACCCTTCCAGATCATATCCAAATTGCGGTGAACCCTGGTGATTAATGATGCGAATTTCTATGCTCTTCAAAATCGCTAATGCAAAATAAATTAGGCATCGTTGTGAGCTAATCGAAGTACTGAACACCACACATATTGGCTGAGCAGCGGTTGTTTTAAAAGGTGTAAATTTTAAACATGTATTTGAAAATGTTTTGGATATGTCGTTTAGCCATTCTCACGTAAATGAACTTTGAATGTGATCGGTGAGGTTCTTCACCCCAAATCTGTTCGTGTATAGGTGAAACACAATAAAGTAGCAATTTGCTGACTTAACACTGAACAGCTAATTGAAACCCCAATGGTTACAAGTTGGTTAGAAAATACCGGATAAGTTTGTCTCTTTACCCATTCTGACATAAATTCTGTCAAGGAAAAATGTTGTTATGGATGGTGGATGGAGTGTTTATTTAATTATGTTTAGTATTTTGACTATCACCCTCGATCGGGTGAACAGTTCTATTATAGCCAATTTGACCGAGACAGGCTATCAACTAAAACGTGTGGCTGCGTTCCCAGCAGTTCACATTGTTCCACACAACTCGTCATAAGGACTTGGCTAAAATATCATTAGGATGGTGGATATGAATGCGTTCAAGTAACGATTTGATTAACTTTTATAAGTATATCCTATGTGTTGTACAGCTTTTTTCACCATAAATCTTGCATCTTGAAACGTTATGAATTTTTTATACTGTTTCATAACTATTTGGAAGTTATACAGTTTATCTTCATCTATCAGCACAGTAGGGAAAACAACGCAGAACATGATATGTCAATGAGTCTTTCCAGATTGGGTGCCCGAGCAAACGTGAGCCAGCCAATCGATTTATGCCGATGACCTGCTGCTATTTTTTATTTCCATAACAGATCTCACAGCAAAACTTGAACAACTTCTCCTGGCATCTGGTTAGGCTGGACTAAATGTCAATTTTCAGAAAAGCAGTGTTGAACCTGGTGGTGAGCAAGAAACAACATGTAACTGCTGTAGTTCGAGCTAACGTAAAATAGCTGGCAATGAAATCAAGGCGCTAAAGGTGGTGAACATCTTTCCTCACGGAAAAGCTCTAGTCAATCTTTGTCTGGAATAACAAGGTTATCTTTACAATTTTAGTTCGGAGCCATCAAAACCACAACAGGGAATAAACATCTTGTGTCGAAATGCAATAACAATGCTTTATCATTGGCTTAGTCAACATGTGATTCACATGAAAACGTTTCAATCGTTGAATTGTTTTACTCGTCAATCAGTACGAAGATGACTGCGACTTCCACCGGCATACCCGTGGCGTATTTTCAAGCTAATTGCAACTGGCGGCCTAAGTATTCCGCACCACACTCACTTTATACATCTTAAGAAGCGGAAAAGATATAACACCATGTGTGGCAAACCCTCCTCGATCCTGCGCTGGGCTGCCACATTTGAAGCTGCAAAGGCTTCTTTCAAACTAACACAAGCATTCTTGGGCATCATGAAGCAGAACGCAGTACTCAATGAGGATGTACGTGCGGCATGGGAACAAGAATTGTATACATCAGTAGATGGATCCCCTCTCAGATTTCTGAAGCAACTTCTGGATCCACAATAATCAATGTGTATTGCCCCGCCGTTTCATACGGAGGTTACACATGCAATGTAGCCTAATGAATACGAAAACGCCAGGAGCAATGCAGATACTGTTGCCAAGGCAAATTGGTTGCTGTAGCAAAATGAGTGAACCATCTGGCTTACTGAAAATCTGTGATTGCTATATGAGAGGAAAGCGAACGTTTTTAACAGAGTGATTTTGTAGCTTTCAATGCCTGGAGTAGTACTTTTATTGCATCGGTATTGTACGAAATGTCAAAGATTAAATGCCACTTCATGTTCGTTATTTGATTTACTGTTTCAATAGGAGAAGAGCACGTTATCACATTCTAACGCTTCTCTTACTTTTCAGTAAAGACATTGAATCTGGAAAGAATAAATGCAACGGTATTGCAAGGAATGTGGAAGGTTAAATGACACCTAATGTTCGTTATTTGATTTACTGTTTCAATATAAGAAGAGCACGCTATCACATTCTAACGCTTCTCTTACTTTTCAGTAAAGACATTGAATCTGGAAAGAAGAAATGACATCTTATGTTATGTTTTCATCTTCCACGGCTTTTTGAATGACCAAACGTTCAGATTCGGCAGTAAAAATCTCTCCCGCAGCGCTTCCGAGGTTACGCATTACTCGATCGTGGGGCGTCAGTTGCCCGCCTGCTGCGTGATATAGATTGAACGGCCAAGAGCTGTATCTGCTCCTCCGCATCTTGCAGACGACGCTTTACACAATGCCTTCAATTTGAGCGGTCAAGAGCATTTTAATCTTACCTCGCGGGGTCAACGCTGAGAGTTTGATATCTCTTTCGCAACGTATTATGTACACCGAGTGCGGTCTGCCTAATTGTGATTTCCTTATTTCAAATCACCATAGAGTATATCTTTCGGAGCACGACCATTTTCCATTCTGTAAACGGCTCAGCAGGCGCGCTGCCGTTGTAGTGTGAACATTCTCTGTAGAACAGCTTTTGAAAGCACTTCAGCATTAGGCAATTTGTCCATCCACGATATGTTCAAAATGCGACGGATGCTTCGTAGATGGAAAGCATTTAACTTCCGTTTGTGTCATGCGTGGGTGGTCCACGTTTCACTGCCGTACATTGAAGCATTCAGTACGCACGCGCTTTATACCATCACCTGTGTCTTTACAATCAACTAGCGGTTGCACAAAACACGAGATTTCTATCAGGATAGAATGACAGCTGCTCTGCAAATCCGCTCATCAATTTCTGTGTCTAGCTAGAGATGATCCGCAATGGTTTAACCAAGATATGGGAAATGTTGTACTGGTTCAAGCTGACCGTTTCAAACGGTGATGATTGAAAATCAGTGCATTATCGACTGGAGGTTTTCTTGGGAGTGAGCAATAATGGCTGCATCATCATCAAACAGCAGGTCACGGATTAGCACATCGCGTGCATTGGTTTTGCTCTCAACTGGTTCACGTTGAAAAGCTTACCGTCACTTCCGGTGTGTAAGCAAATGCCTTCTTTTCTCGTCATAAAGCATTCTTCAGAAGCAGAGCGGAGAAAATACCGAAACGCGTGGGAGCAAGAACACACCTTTGTTTGACGCCTCGGTGAATTTCATAGTCTTTAGAACGAAAACCTTCAATCGTTAACCATGCAAGCTCTCATTAATAATTCCTTATAGGATTGTATAGAAAATACTAGATTTTTAACTAATTTTTGTAGTGTGTTTTTACAACAGAATAGAAAGCACGCTGTATAAGTTGTATAAGTATACCACTATGTTTAAGTAAAAACTTTGAATCTGGGAAAAATAAATCTTATCTCATTTTCGCCATTGTATCAGTACGTGGATAGATGCGGGATCAAGGTACCTTCCGTCACCAAATCTTTATAGTATATTCAAAATATTTTATCTACTAATTTTAGTGTAAACGTAGAATACGTTTACCAATCGTTTTTTCATGATCATGAATCTGAGAGGAATGATTGACATATCATTTTTTCAGTGATTTTAGCGATTGATTTGAAAGATTAAGCGCTGCATTACTTCATTGAACAAAAAGCTCATTTGTATGCAGTTCAATGTGATTCAAAATGAGGAATATTGGCAAACAACTTGCGCTTGTATGCCGTTGTTGGATAATGTCGGTACGACCAACCTGTTCGATCACATGAGCCCACACTCCTGTAGATAATGCATAAACCCATGACAAAAACCTAATTTGCATGCATTTTCGTCACACACACACCACCACCGGTTTCGTGCTGTTTGCACTCATCAGGTATCGCCAGTAGGATCAGGATCCGCTAGATCTATGGTCTAAACCCCGTCTACATGATTGTTGGCTCATGTGATTGAACAGGTTGGTTGTACCAGCCTTATCCAACAATAACATACAAGCACAACTTGTATTACTTAATATTTGTTATGAAACTGTATAAACTAAACTTAATGCTTGAACTACTATTTTGAGTAGTAAACTTATTTTAAATATACCACATATTTTGTGTAAATGGCTTCTAATCTGGGAGAAATAAATGCTATCTCATGTTCTCTGTTTGTTCTAATTTTTCGATAAAAGCAGACGCGTGTTATGAACTCCTGATGTTTTTGTAACTTTAAATATTATACTAGATAATTAAACTAATATTTTTTTATTAGTGAACCTAGTAAATGTTTACCACTTTCTTCAGAGTTGAATACCTCGAATCTGTAATAATAAATATTCTTTCGTTTTGTCCGTATTCTTTCACATTGCTTTATTATATATGTACAAGGGTATAACTTTTGTTTTTTTATGGAAATGTGTAGAAAATATTGGATGTTTCATTTTCGTTTCCGTAGTGAACACATATATGTAAACAAATGCAATTGTTGCTCGGGTGTATATATCTGACAAACATCCAATGAACTCATTAATAGGATGAACGAACACAAAAACGATTCGGTAAGTAGTCAAGCAATTCCAGTGATTATCAATCACTGATAAGAAATTTAACAAAAACTGAACACGTGCAGTTTACAGCGTTGATCTAGATAACGTATAAGTGATAAGGCGAGGGGTAAAACCATGTACGACTTCCGGTGTGCCTATATTCTGGAACAAAGTTCTTTGTTAATCTTTCTCATATAAACACCATAGCATCCATTACGCTGGTTTCTGTAGGTGCTACACTTGACGCTTGATTAAGGTGTCTTATCCTTAATAAAAACTAGAGTCGAACGGATTGATTTCCCTTTTTTATGCGACACGTGTCTGGACCCCTGGTTCAAGATTCTAATTCAAAAGAAACGCTCATCAATTACAATTCCACGATTGTCGTCATCTGTCGTTTCGGTGCCCTTGTGCTAAGCCGAAACATGATGTTCTTCGATTGGAATATGTTTGGGACCGATCGTGTATTCATAATGCAAAGTAATGTGAGTGCAATAGGTTAGAGTAGTTTTTGGGTAACTTTTCACTTCTGACACAAAAGCTTCGTCAGACCAAGGGTGTTAGTCTGATAATTCTAATAAGTAAAAATCTAGCAACCAGTATTCTAATGTTTTGAATTTATCCAATCGACAACTTTCGCAAGCTGAACACAGATTGTTGGAGAAGGGCTTGAATTTCTGCATAAGTAAGAGCTTTATGAAAGCTGAGGATCTTATTCCGTGTATTGAGGGATCATTAAATGCACTCCCCAACGAACAGGCAGACGCGGTAAGAATTTGTATCACAATTGTCATTAAAAACCAGGAACAAGGCGATGCAAACCTTGATTCACACGAAAGACAAGCACTTCTTACGCTGAAACAAGATACAAATATAGCCATTACTAAGGCTGACAAACGTAAAGTAACGGTAATTTTGAACAAAAGCGACTATTTAGACAAGGTTGGGGTACACTTATCCGAGGGCCCTTATGAACGGATAGATAATGGTAAAATGAAAAAGGTAATGAATAACTGCAAAACGGTAGTCTCTGGGTATTTGCTTGGCGTTAAGGAGAGTTTGGGAAAGGGCTTGTGGTATAACCTGTATCCCAAGTCTACTCTAACTCCTAGGTTCTACGGCCTACCTAAAATACATAAAGAAGGCATTCCTGTAAGACCTGTCGTCGACGGTATCGGATCACCTGCGCACGAGTTAGCTAGACATTTGGCTTATTTGTTGAAACGTTTAGTTGGCAATACAGCCTCGTTCAGCAAGAACGCATATGACTTTGCAGCACGCTTAAAGTCGGTAACAATAAATGACGATGAAATAATGTTTAGCTTTGACGTGAGCGCTTTGTTCACCAACGTCGATAAAACAAGTGCGTTACAACTAGCTAGACGTGCTTTGGAAACTGATGCCAGTTTGTCAGATCGCACAAAGTTGAGCGTCCAGCAAATTATCAACGGTGTATCGATCTGCCTAAGCATGAACCACTTCGTATTTAATGAGCAATGAGTCTCGAGTGAGGGACAGTTAGAGTAAATGTGTGAGCTCTTGTATTATGCGAGCTCCGTAGATTCAATAAGCATTGTAGGGGGTGATTTTCGGCATTCAAAATATTGTAAACCAGAATCAAATCGCCTCGGATACGACGACGTGGATAATCAAATAAATTCAGCGTTTTGATTCGCTCATTGTAGGGTTTCCGGCTGAGTCCAGTGACAAGTTTGGTAGCTCGATGATATATTCGTTGCAAAGTCGCAACATCTTTTTAAGCCATGGCGACCATGCTTGAACCGCATATTCCATCGTGGGCCTGATATACGTATTTATAATACAGGGAATTGTCTATTTTGAGAACCTACCGAAAATTCTCTTCAGGAGTGACAATTTCTGTGATGTTTTGCGATAGACGTAGTTGCAGTGGCTCGACATCCCTAGGGTGTTGCTTATTAACACACCCAAGTCCCTTTGTTCCATGGTCAACGAGAGGCTGTGTGTTCCAAGAAAATACTGGTACTCCACATATTTGCCAATGTTTAACATGTGACACTTTTGGAAATTGAAAAATATGCGATTTTTTAGGGACCAAGCCTGGAGGTTGTCCAGATCATTCTGGAGCAGTTCGCAGTCTTCCGACTTACTCATCTTTGACCACACTTTTATATCGTCAGCGAACAGAACGATCTTGCATTTGATGAGAGCTGGTATGTCATTAGCATAAAGCGCGAAGAGGATTGGTCCGAGGACGGATCCCTGAGGCACTCCACTTGTCACGGCTACCGAATTCGATGGAGCACCGTCCACAGAGACTTGAACAAACCGATCTGTCAGGTAATTTTCTAACCATGCTAACAGACTGCCAGTGATACCACAACGTTCCAGCTTCTGCAAGAGAATACTGTGGTTTACACGGTCAAATGCTTTCGACATATCGAGGTCACATACATGGATAGTATATCCAGCATCTACTGCTCGGGTCCAGTCGTCAAGGGTAAGGAGAAGGTTAGTAAGGCAGGAGTATCTCCATCTAAAACCGTGTTGCGCTCCCGAAAATAGCTTATTTTCCTCAAGGTATTTGCTCAGTTTGTTTGCCACGATCGTTTCGAGTACCTTGGATACGGCGGACAACAAAGTAACAGGTCTGTAATTTGCCTTTGAAAATCGGGGAGATTATACCAGATTTCCATTCAGTCGGTATGACACTTTGCGACAACGATTCGCAGAATAACTGAGTTAGAGGTCCGCATAGAGATTGTGCACAATGCTTGAGTATATTCGGGGTAATTTTATCACAACCAGTGGATTTTCTGGGATTCAACGATAGTAGAGTTCCCAGCACTTCTTCTTTGGTGAGTGTTATTGTTTTCAATGGTAGAGAATGCGTTATTTCTGGATCCATTTGTATATCCACGCTTTCCTTTGGACAAAATACTGTAGCATAATAATTTACCAAAGCATCCGCGGTGTCAGCTGCATTTGTGGTCATTCCAGTGGGCGTCCGCAAGGCCGCAACTCCTGGTTTCACTGAACACTGCTTGTTCACAATCTGATAAAGAAGCTTGGGATTCCGTTCAATTTTAGACATTATGACAGCTTGATACTGTATTTTGTCTTCAGCAATAAGTTTAATGACCTGGTTTCTTAGTTTTCTAAAGGTCTCCCATGTGGCATCGGTGGTTAACCGGCGATGGTTTCTCCAAGCCATATTTCGCAGTTTGATCCATTTCCGAGTGCGACTGCGGATTTTAAATTAGAATGCGTTTCCACACTGTTTTGGTACGAGTGCTGAGTTTGAGTTGATTTCCCGGTTTAGATTGGTCAAAATGCTACGCCACTGCTCTTTTACTCATATGCCTTCAATTTGCCAATCGTTAATCAATCTTAGGGAGTTTGATAAGTTAGATAGGCATACCTTTCTGATGAATTTTGTTGTATCGTTTGTTTGCTCTGCTCGACATAGGTAGTCAAAATTCAAGACCAAATGGTCGCTCGAACCTAGTGGACAATCGTATGTAATGTTTTCGACGGAGTCCTCTTCAGTTGTCAAGATAAGATCGAGCATTGAAGGCATATCTCTCCCTCTGTATCTTGTATTGCTTTCAACGTGATTATACAAGGGAATTTCGTCAAACAGCTGCTGGAAGATGGCAGCAGTGGAGGTCTGAGAAATTTTGTTCGTCTTCAGCAAGTTAGGCAGATTAAAGTCTCCCATGATCAAGATTCTAGTATGATATCTCGAGGCAATCAAGCGTAGCTTGTCGAGTAGATTCGTATTATACACATCCGGGGCTGCTGGTGGACGATAAATTACGCCGATTGTGCAATCATCGCCTGTAGTCGTTGTCAACAAACACCATAGCGTGTCCTGAAGCACCAAGTCGGAATCCGTCATTTCTCTGCACTTGAGTCTCTGATCATAATAGAGTGCCACACCTCCATCACGTGACGCACGGTCTCGGCGGAGCAGTGACATGCCAGCAACCTCTAACTCACAATCGTGGATTTCCGGGATCAGCCAAGTTTCGGTAATGACAATTAGCTGAGGTCGTTTAGTCTCAAACCGAGCGACAAGTTAGGCAAATTTATTAATCAAGCATCGGGAATTGGCATAGAGGCATCCAAGATCAGTTTTGGTAAGCAAAGATGGATGGTGTCGTGTGATGGCATAATCTGAGACAACCATCATTGTCACGCCGACTCTGGAAGAGTCGGCACTGTTCTGTTTTTTGACAAGTTAAGTAGCGTATCGGTCGTTTCAGGTTGAGAGGCGCAAATCGAGTCCTCAATTTGGCCAAAAAAGATTTCTTTAGCTGGCTTCACTCCACTCTCGGGAGTCATTTGGGGTGGCTTTGCGTTCGATTGCTGATTTTGTGTCCCAGCTGAAGATTAATTTCTTGGTTTAGTTGATAGGGCTCCATCAATCATGACAGTATTTAATGTAGAATGGGCTGCATTTATATCAGTGTTTATGTGATCGCTAAGGATTACACCTTTTGGGATTTTGTGTTTCCAGCTTTTCCAGTTGGAACGTACAGTATCAACCATAGTACTCATTAGGAAGTTTACTTTTAATGGTCGTGGCCCATTACCTTTGTAGTTTGCTGAGGAAGGCAGTCTAAAAGTATCCACGACAACGGCCTTTTCGACGAAAATGGTATCAGCCAGAAAACTCCATTGACTGTAGTCATACTCAGCTCGCTCGTTAGCCTCAGGATTGCCTGCCAGTTCTGGAACTCCGAGGATGATGAGATTGCGATTAGATGTCTTTCTTTTGTCGTATGTATTGTTCCTCCTTTCGGACCATGGAATATCAACATGAATACGAATATTCAGTGAATTGTTAGACCCAATTGGGCAAGAATTTAGTAGTACGTTTTCCAGGTCACGCTCATTTTCTAAGTTAACCCTCAACAGTCTGGGTTTATCCTGATGAGGTGAATCACGCCGTCTAGTTAAACGAGTCAATGCTAACGGCACTACAGTTCCAAGTTTCATAAGTTCACACAGTTCCTTCCATTTTTCTTCATCATGACTTTGACGGTCTTTGAAGAGAGTGCATTCAGGCTCAGGAACGTCAGTACAAATGACACTCAAAGAGTGTGCCTTACGATTGGTGGAGACGTTATTTCGTTTCTCGAAAGAATTAACTGTTTTGGGATCAGTTGGTTGTTTAACGGCTCGCTTTTTATTCTCGGATTTTGTTGAATTTGTTTCAGACCTTTCCAAGGCACGCGGATCATGGGAACGGCTCAGTTGTTCTGAATTGTTAGGTCGAATGTCCGTATGTTCATCATCGCATTTTTTGCATTCCTGCTTCCTTAGAAACGGAGATGAAACACGATCTCCACACTCAAGTCTAGGCTTCAGTTTGCTAATTAATAAGCCATTTAACAGGTCAAAAGCACCGAATAGGCGGGATCAAACAGCACCAAGGAGTATTATTTTGCTTGACGTTCCAGAAAATTCAGGCGCCACAACGGGCTTCGAAAACAAAGAGCACGACCGTAAACAATGGTCATTTATAGCCGAAAATATCGGTTCCCAAAATTCTGTAGTTGTCGACACATACAGAATACCTCGTTCGCCGAACTATCACGGGAAAGGGGCAAATCCACTTAAGGTTACGTTTCTTTCAAGTAGCATGGCGGATGATGTTCGAAGCAAGCTAAAAGTGAACAGAAACAGGTTACCTGAAAACGTTAGACTGTGCAACTCAAAAGCCGCTGTTGAGGTCCACCTGGAGCCTTTAATTACGCAATTATCCGAAACTGGTGCAAATTCGCCCGCGAAATTACTTCAAATTGCTTCAAAAAACGATCTCGGTCCGACGTCAACATCGTCGGACCAATAAATACTAATACTGACTCGGTGTTACATTCTAAAAACTCACTTAAATGCATCTATACCAATGCTCAAAGTTTGTTCAACAAATTGACTGAACTGACCGAGCTGTGCAAACGATACACGCCAGACCTCGTTGCTGTTACTGAAACCTGGTTTCAATCCTGTATGACTGAAAGTGAACTCTCAATCCCCAACATGATGCTAATACGGAACGATCGCCCAAGAAAAGGTGGTGGTGTGGCTTTATACTGTCACGAACGGCTTCAGTGCATGAAAATTCACGATCCAAACCTTGATTTCGAAGATACCCTCTGGTGCAGTCTCACGAATGTGTCACAGGACGATTGCATTCTTGGAATCATATATCGCCCTCCAGCCTCGAATGATACTCAAAATGACAGGTTATTACAAGCACTAAATTACGCCGGAGAGAAACGTAGCTCGCAATTACTACTCATCGGGGACTTCAATCTTCCTCATCTCTTTGCCAGATCCGATCACCCTCTACACACATTTGATCACAAATTTCGTGAGGTGATCGACATGATTCCAATGCATAATCATGTTTTTGACTTTACTCATATAAGAGGATCAAAGTTGCCATCAATTTTGGATCTAATCTTTACTTCAGAGAAAACAGCTGTTGATGGTGTTGACTACATTGCGCCCCTCGGTCGGAGTGATCATCTGGTGCTAGCCTTTGAGTTTGTTTGCAGTGCTAGACGAGTTTGTGCGTCCTCCACACAATTCAGAAAGATCGACTACGCTGGTCTACGTGGATTGCTTGGGCTAGTACATTGGCAAGAACTTGATCAGCACAACACCGAAACACAATGCAGTGAGCTCACGAAAATACTTCAGTCAAACATAGATCATAATTCGCGATTTGTTGATGAACGACGGGCAAGTGTCTTCCGATTTAAGCTTCGCAGTCGCACACAAAAATGGCTCGGGAAACGAAACTTTGCTTGGACTGAACACCGAAAGACCAAAACTGATGCCTCTTGGCAGCAATTTTCTAAAATTCGTAACAAAGTGAATGCTCTCGTCAAAGAGGACAAGCAATATTACCATCGCTCTCTGTCTTTGAAAATGGAAGAAAACCCTAAACTTCTCTATCGGATTGTCAATGCTCGGTCCAGTGTGAAACCAGGGGTGTTTCCTGTTATTTCTGAGAATGGATTAACAGTCACAGCAAAGGAAACGGCTGATACTCTCGCTCAATTTTATGCAAATGTGTTTAGCCCGATAACGGTTAGGGCGAATGAGAATTTACTGACATCGATTGTATCTCAACAACTGAATGATATTGAGATTAATTCAGCGATTATACGAAGACACTTGTGTCGACTGAACCCTAGGAAATCTCCTGGAGCCGATGGAATAACACCAGCACTACTAAAATCCTGTGACCAGCAGCTGTGTGAACCACTATGCCAATTGTTCCAACATTCCCTAACCGAAGGAGTGGTGCCAACAGAGTGGAAGACAGGGGTAATTTCACCAATTTATAAGGGTGGTAGCCGTTCAGATCCCGCGAACTACCGTCCTGTCACCCTACTCCCCGTGATATCCAAAGTGATGGAGCGCATAGTGACGGAAAATATAGTTCATCACTTGGAATCACAAAATATACTATCTGTCGCCCAGCATGGGTTTCGTAAAGCTCGCTCCTGCTTGACAAACTTGCTGACGGTATTAAACGATTGGACCCAAACGGTTGACGCAGGAGACAGTGTACACGCGTGCTATCTGGATATGTCGAAAGCTTTCGACAGAGTTGATCACTTCCTGTTGCTACGGAAGCTGAAACAGATTGATATTGACGGGCAGCTACTCGTGTGGTTCGAAAGCTACCTTAATGGGAGCAAGGCAACCGTTCGAGTTAACGGGGTACAATCACGAGCCATTAATACCTCCAGTGGTGTACCGCAAGGTTGCGTTCTCGGTCCAGTGCTTTTCTTAGTTTACATCAATGATTTACCTGAGACGCTCTCATGCAAGGTAGTTCTTTTTGCGGATGATGTTAAACTTTGGATGCGAATAAAATCAACTGCAGACTGCGTAAAACTGCAAAGTGATTTAGATGCACTACACGAATGGTCAGTTAGAAATAAACTGCCGTTCAATTTTCAAAAATGCAAGTTACTGCAAATCGGTAAGCCCTTTCAGTACGAATATCACTTTGGGCAGACGATTTTGAGCTGGACCGAATCGGAGAAGGATCTTGGAGTCTGGATATGTGGCAGCCTAAAGAACAGCGTGCATTGTGAGGTCATTTACAAGCGTGCTTCAAAGCTTCTAGGTATGCTTCGACGGATCTTCAGAACCTTTACGCCTGTAACGTTGCCAAGAATCATGAAGACCTACTTAATTCCCACAATGGAACACGCATCGCAAGCATGGACTCCGTGGATGAAAAAAGATATATTCTTGCTTGACAGGATATATCATCGTGCAACTAAACTCGTGCGTGGTTTTCGAGACCTTACATACGAGGAAAGGTTGAAAAAGCTAAAGCTCCCCACTCCCCTTCAACGTAGACTTCGAAGTGACGTTATCATTACTTACAAGATATTGAATACTCCAGATCATCCACTCAAACATTTGTTCAAATACCGTGAATCAGGAATTACACGTAGCCACTCAGCGGCACTACAAATTCCCCATTCCCGTACTAATTGTCGCCGATATTTCTATTCGGTACGTGTCTGTTTCCTGTGGAATGCCCTTCCCGAAGCAATTATCACCTCTCCCTGTATCCAAACATTCACTCGAACCTTGGACAATTATTTGTTACATAACGATTTGACGATGCCTGTGTATTGACTCAGGGTAAGCATATTACTTGACTCCAGTGACATCGTATAATTGATTTTTTTATACTTCTTATTGAACGCATATTTACTATGATATGGTAATTGTGAAGCTATGTGCTTTTTGTGACCATAAATTCTTGAATCTTGCATCTTGAACAAACCTTCAATTCTCTGTATGCGGTCCTCTAAATTCAACCCCCCCATATTAGTTTCCGTCTGTGAGCTCGCAGTCGTCTTTGTACAGTTTCTAGGTTCAATTCTGCATACATGACAGATATAGCATACTCCTGGCATTTCATCTTTATTGATAATTGCAATAGCATCAACAGTCAGGGTAACATCACACTTCACATATGAACTTTATCGTGACAAATAAAACAACTAGCGTGTCGGGCATTGTGACTTACCGCCTTTCGACAAATTTTGCACATGTGACCGCCTTCACTGGGCTTCGCTCGTAAGGTCATGACGCCGGGGTGAAAAGATTTATCGATCGATCTGTGTGGTAAATGGGTGTGCGCGCGTTGGCACGTATGAAACGAAGTCGGGTCTGAAGCGGATTTAAGGTTGTTGGAAGTGGGTGAGTGAATAACCTCGCCACATGAATGGTGGGTAACGAAATTCATCGTAGCTCCGTCAGATTGGATCCGAATTTTCGGATCCAATGTGTCAAGCGAAGTGGGAAAGTGAGATCATTCGATTGGTGGCAAACTCAATCCAACATTCAGTGTTGCACACAAACTTGCCCGAGTAGGTCTAGTTTGGTTGAAAATGTAAAAAACTGATTTTTCTAAAATTGCTTGTTCTGCCTCCGAAAATGGTATGAACACAATGCTTGTGTTCAGAGGAGTACAAAAAGGTAAAATAATCCAGATAGGAGGGGATGGGAGTGAAGTAGATCCAAAAACGCAAGAGCACAGAATAATGCGACCGCACAGCACACAGTATAGAAAGTATGAAATATGAGGTAGGCGCACTACGCAACTATATATCCAGTATAATGAAGAAACAAAAGCCATAAAAAATCGAATCAGTAAGCAGCCACGCAATTCCAGTGAGTATCAATCACTGATAAGGTACTCATAACTAGCTGAACACGTGCTCTGCACAGGACACAGCATTTATCTTGATCACGTAGAATTGATGAAGCGAGGGGTAAAACCATACATGGAACATCTTCTCGCTGAGGCGTTGATATAACTATGCTGGTAAGAATGCAGTCACTAAGGTGGATGTGGCTGATATCTTAGCAAGCTGGCGTCCGTTTCTGCAGCGGAAAATTATTAACGTGCGTGACCCCAAGTGTACGCACGGAGTAGTCAATCGAGCTAACCGGTCTTTCACACATTCCAAGACCAAATAAATTAAGTGATTATGCGGTACGTGGGGGTGTGTGCCACAGTTGATATTGATCTCGCCTGTTTAACTTGATGATTGGAGAACTCACCGTTGCCTGTGAAGTTGTTAGTCAGGTAAGTATTTGTCATGTGAATGGAATCCAACATTGATGTCTGTTCGTACTGATTTATACTTAGACTGACGAAGTTTCTTTGTCAGAAGCGAAATGTGACCAGAAAAATGTTCGCACAGATTCATTACAAGCTTTGTTTTTCATGATTATGATTCCCTGATCGGTCAGGAACATTTGTCATTACAGCGCTAAATATTATTTAGAGTTCTGAACCTAAAGGTAAGCCTTTCCCGAAGATCAAACAAAGATTGATGTAAACTGGCTTAAACTTCACACTAAGTACAAAGGGTTTAAAGGCTGAAGATAAGATTCCATGCGTAGAATCTACCTTAAATCAGCTAACGAAAAATAAGGCAGGCGCACTACGCAACTATATATCCAGTATAATGAAGAAACAAAAGCCATAAAAAATCGAATCAGTAAGAAGCCACCCAATTCCAGTGAGTATCAATCACTGATAAGGTACTCATAACTAGCTGAACACGTGCTCCGCACTGGCCACAGCGTTGATCTTGATCACGTAGAATTGATGAAGCGAGGGGTAAACCATACATGGAACATCTTCTCGCTGAGCGTTGATATAACAATGCCGGTAAGAATGCATTCACTAAGGTGGATGTGGCTGATATCTCAACAATATGGCGTCCGTTTCTATAGCGGAAAATTATTAACGTGCGTGACCCCAAGTGTGCGCATGGAGTAGTCAATCGAGCTAATCGGTCTTTCACACAACCAAGACCAAATAAATTAAGTGATTATGCGGTACGTGGGGGTGGTGGTGCCTCAGTTGATATTGATCTCGCCTGTCTAACTTGATGAGCGGAGAACCCACCGTTGTCTGTGAAGTTGTTAGTCAGTTTAGGATTTGTCATGTGAATGGAATACAACCTTGATATCTGTTCGTACTGACACACTTAGACTGACGAAGTTTCTGTGTCAGAAGCGAAACGTGACCAGAAAACTGTTCGCACCGATTCATTACAAGCTTTGTTTTTCATGATTATGATTCCCTGATCGAGATTCAAGATTCAAGATTTATGGTTGAAAAAGCAATTAACTTTACAATAACCACAGGGTGGAAATATAGGTACAAATGTATATATATAAGTATAAATAAAATCAAAATCAATGGGACAATGATAGCTTATTAATAGTTTGGGGAAAAATACGGATTAGCTCTCATATAATCGTCAAGTTTTGATTTGAATATAGATAAGCTGTTTGAGCTTCCCAAATCGGAAGGTAGGGAATTCCAAGCAAAGCACACACGTACGGAATAAAAATACCTGCGGCAGTTCCGTTTGGAATGTGGTATTTCCAACTTGCAACCATGGCCACGGCTGTTGCTGGAAGTTCGAAGGTGGAATAATATATCCAGGGGGTGGGAAACAGTAGTTAGTATTTTGTATGCGAGGATGAGATCACCTCGCATTCTCCTTTGTGCAAGTGTACTCATTTCCAGTTGTCTGAGTCGCCTGGCGAATGACATATTTTCGAGACCAATGACAAGCTTAGAAGCTCTCCGGTATATGCGATCCAGGAGTAAGATGTCTTTTTGGAGCCATGGTGTCCAGGCTTGTGCGGCATAATCTAGAACCGGGTGTATATATGTATTCATCATGAGAGGAAAACACCCCGGGGAAAAACGTCCAAATATCCGCCGTAACATGCCGAGCAGCCGAGACGCGCTTTTGTAAACGGTTTCGCATTGTAGACCATTTTTCAAACTGCCGCAAATCCAGACACCTAGGTCCTTTTCTTTTTCAGTGTACTCCAGGTTAATGTCGCCGAGCTTGTATGGATAGGAAACGCCAAGGTCACGACCAATCTGAATCATCTTCGACTTTTGCATATTCAATGACAGTTTATTTTCAGATGACCAGTTGAACAAAGCACTCAAATCGTTTTGCAGCAAGATACAATCGTCAGCATTTCTGATTTGCCTCCATACTTTTATATCGTCAGCAAACAAAACCATCTTACTATCATTTGGTAGTGGTATATCGTTCATATAGACTAGAAACAGTATTGGTCCAAGCACTGAGCCTTGTGGAACTCCGCTAGTGACATCGATGTTCTTCGATAATAGGCCGTCCACACGAACTCGGATTTGTCTGTTGCTGAGGTAATCTCTTAGCAATTCGTATAGTCTTCCAACAACACCGTGTTTCTTTAGCTTGTTCAAGAGTAAATTGTGATCAACTCTGTCGAACGCTTTAGAAATGTCCAGGTAGCACGCATGAATACAGCCCCCCGCATCTACAATCCTCGTCCAATCGTCTAAGCTTGTCAGCGAATTTGTTAGACAAGAGCGATTTCTGCGAAATCCATGTTGGGCAACTGCCAAAAGTTGATTCGTTTCCCGATGTCGCACGATTTCTGCGGTTATTATTCGCTCAAAAACTTTTGATACCGAAGACAGCAAGGTCACCGGCCTGTAATTTTTAGCATCAGAACGGCAACCACCTTTGTAAATGGGTATTATTTGTCCCAGTTTCCAGTCTTGTGGCACTACGCCAGCTTGGAGCAAATTATTGAAAATGTAAGATAGATGTTCAGATAGCTGCGCATGGCAGGTTTTGAGCAGCTTTGGAGTTATCTCGTCTGGTCCTGGAGATTTCTTTACGTTTAATTTTCGTAAGTACTGCGCTACCACCATCGGAGTAATCAATACTTCACTCAAGGTCGGTCGGTCAAGTCGAACGATTGGTTCCTGATCAGGCTCCATGGATTTCGGCGCAAAAACTCCGGCATAAAAGTCTGCTAACAGGTCAGCGGTCTGATTTATGGATTCTGTGAAGCCGGACGACGTTTTCAGGGCAAAGACTCCTGGTTTAATATTTGTTCTATCGTTTACAAGTCTATACAAGAGCTTCGGATTCTGGTGCATCTGAGTAATCAATTGCGATTGGAACGCTTGTTTATCATCTCGAATTAAGCTGATAACTTTGTTTCTCAGTCGTGTAAATTGTGCCCAAGAATCAGCTGTGTTGGTAGCCTTGTGAAACTCCCACGCTACTGCCCTTTGTTTCATCCACTTTTTAGTCCTGCTTCGTAGTAAAAATTTATTTCGTTGAGACGTTTTCTTCAAAGCAAACATTGAATGTTCCTCCAATATAGATTTGAGGTGCTGTAAGAGAGATCGCCAATGACTATCCGGATCGGAGTAATCCAGTTGTGCGAAACTAGTGCTTTGTAACTCGGCACACAGAGCACGGTAGTTCACCATTCTGACGCATTTTGTCCCGTCACTATTGCGTCTAGCGCTACAAACGTACTCGAATTCTAGGACAACGTGATCGCTTCGTCCGATCGGCGGTTTATAAACGATATTCTCAACAGCTGTGGGATCTGATGTAAGTATAAGGTCCAAGGTAGACGGCTGGTCTGATCCTCTCATACGAGTAAATCCAAAAACGTGGTTATAAAGGGGTGCGTAATCCAAAACGGCTCGAAGTTCATTTTCAAGTGCCTCTGATGGATGATCATTTCGGCTATAGAGCTGGGGAAAGTTGAAATCCCCCATTATTAATATTTGAGTATTGTATCGCGTTGTTACATAGCGCAAAGCATTAATCAGTTTATTGTTTAGATCGAGAGTTGCTGTTGGAGAACGATAGATCACTCCAATAATGCATTGGTCTCCTGAAGTAAGAGTCAGAGAACACCAAAGTGTGTCAGTGATATCAAGGATCACGTCGTTCATAGCTCTACAGATAAACGATTGCTTGAAGTAGAGTGCTGCTCCTCCGCCATCGCCTAAACGGTCACGCCGGAATAGAGACATGTTGGGCAAAGAGAGTTCATTATCAGACAATGAGGCATGGAACCACGTTTCTGTTACTGCAACTATGTCTGGCGCCGTTTCATTACAAATCTCGGACAATTCGATTAATTTTTTGAAAAGGCTGTTCGCGTTTGTATAGATGCACTTAATCGTATTTTTCGTGAGTAATGACGGGGTGTAAACCGAAGTTATTGGTCCGGCTTCTTTGGATGGTAAAACATGTGTGCGTCTTATTGGTCGCCGACGGCTTGAATCGACAATTAGTTTTCGGTGTGAATTGCTCAGTCCGACTCGATTTGAGCCGGACCTACGACGTTTTTTGATGCATTGATTTCCTCCATTTGGATGGAAACGCTGCTATCCGCTATCTCCAAACGGGAGAGTGTTTCACTTGGTTTGGGTGGGCTAAGTCTAACATCCTTGAGTAATGTTCGTTTCCCTTTTGTCCATTCCGACCTTACTATTTCAGCCATAGCGCTGGTCAAGAACGTAATCTTCAGAGGTTTCGGTCCATCCCCCTTATATTTTGGCGAAAAAGGAACTCGAAAAGTGTCCACAACAACGGCATTAGAAATATCGAGAGAACACGCAATGTAGCGCCATTGTTTGAAGTCGTGCTCTACGGTTTCCTGATTCGATGCTCTAGAAGTATTTTCTGGTACACCAAGTAGAACTAGATATATATATATACATCGGACAAACTTGACCTTAGGCCAAGTGCGTGGATCCGGCGAACGCAACAATGGTCACGGCCGGCCCAACTGATAGGACGAATCTCGACACGCAGAATTGTACAGAAGTCACGTGCAAAGCATGCGAACAACCGGTGAGTCCCATGGCGCGTAAATTAATAACGTGTTTTCTGTGTATGGGTAAAATCCATGGTAAATTCGACCGCACTTTAGCCCCTGACTCGATAGCATTATTAAATAATGAAATGGTTCCAGGTGCATGCTATATCTGTGTTCGTTGCAGAGCTACATTTTTGCACAAAGCCGATACTTTTGAAACAAAATTAGAAAATAGAATGGCCGGTTTGGAGTTGGGCCTTCGACATGTGGAAGAAATGTTGGTAAATCAGACATCAAGGTTGGATTCCATTCACATGACAAATCCTAAACTGACTAACAACTTCACAGACAACGGTGGGTTCTCCGCCCATCAAGTTGAACATGCGAGATCAATATCAAGTGAGGCACCACCACCCCCACGTACCGCATAATCCCTTAATTTATTTGGTCTTGTTTGGTGTGAAAGACCGATTAGCTCGATTGACTACTCAATGCGCACACTTGATGTCACGCACGTTAATAATTTTCCGCTGCAGAAACGGACGCCTGATTGTTGAGATATCAGCCACATCCACCTTAGTGACTGCATTCTTACCAGCATTGTTATATCAACGCCTCAGCGAGAAGTTGTTCCATGTATGGTTTTACCCCTCTCTTCATCAATTCTACGTGATCAAGATCAACGCTGTGGCCTGTGCGGAGCACGTGTTCAGCTAGTTATGAATACCTTATCAGTGATTGATACTCACTGGAAATGCGTGTCTGCTTACTGATTCGATTTATTATGGCTTTTGTTTCTTCATTATACTGGATATATAGTTGCGTAGTGTGCCTGCCTTATATATCGGTAACTGATTTAAGGTAGATTCTACGCATGGAATCTTATCTTCAGCCTTTTAACCCTTTGTACTTAGTGTGAAGTTTAACCAGTTTCCAACAATCTTCGTTTCATATGCGGGAGTGTCCTTTGTGATAATTTCGAAATTTTTAATAATATTTAGCGCTGTAATGAGAAATGTTCCTTTCCGATCAGGGATTCATAATCATGAAAAAAACAAAGTTTGTAATGATTCGGTGCGAACAGTTTTCTGGTCACGTTTCGCTTCTGACACAGAAGCTTCGTTAGCCAAAGAGTGTCCTTACGAACAGACATCAAGGTTGGATTCCATTCACATGACAAATCCTAAACTGACTAACAACTTCACAGACAACACTGGGTTCTCCGCCAATCAAGTTAGACATGCGAGATCAATATCAACTGTGGCACCCCCACCCCCACGTACCGCATAATCACTTAATTTATTTGGTCTTGTTTGGTGTGAAAGACCGATTAGCTCGATTGAGAACTCCATGCGCACACTTGATGTCACGCACGTTAATAATTTTCCGCTGCAGAAACGGACGCCTGATTGTTGAGATATCAGCCACATCCACCTGAGTGACTGCATTCTTACCAGCATTGTTATATCAACGCCTCAGCGAGAAGTTGTTCCATGTATGGTCATCAATTCTACGTGATCAAGATCAACGCTGTGGCCTGTGCGGAGCACGTGTTCAGCTAGTTATGAATAACTTATCAGTGATTGATACTCACTGAAAATGCGTGGCTGCTTACTGATTCGATTTTTTATGGCTGTTGTTTCTTTATTATACTGGATATATAGTTGCGTAGTGTGCCTGCCTTATTTTTCGGTAACTGATTTAAGGTAGATTCTACGCATGGAATCTTATCTTCAGCCTTTAAACCCTTTGTACTTGGTGTGAAGTTTAATCCAGTTTCCAACAATCTTTGTTTGATCTGCGGGAGCGGCCTACCTGTTATGTTCAGCACTTTAAATAATATTTAGTACACAACGTGGTGTTCGATTTGGACCGTATTTGTCTCAATTGGAAAAATACAGTTCTCAACGTGGTGTTCGATTTGGACCGTATTAGTCTCAATTGGAGAAAATACGGTACTTAATGTGAAATTTGTGGATCCAATACAGTACGCAACGTCGAATTCGCTGACGTCAATATGCCTGTTACCCGCAGTTTTGTCGAAATGATCAAATCTACCCAACAGTTGGTCGATAATAGAACGGAAGACACTGCAGGTGAGCTCATTCATTTTTCTGTTGAGGGCTCTCGAGGTAGCTTAAGGGGTTCAACGATAGAATCAAACATCCTTGTTCGTAAGGCTAAAATGCGCCTTGAACTCCTAAAACTGTCGCAGGAAACACTCGAAATGCAGCACAAACTGAAATTGCTTGAGGCGGTACAGGAGGTTGAAATGGCTGAGATTGCTGCTTCCGCATCCGACGATGAAGATTCACACTTGCAAGATATTGATACCAATCAAAATGGTTGCAAGTTATATTGCGCATTGTGGGCTCCATAAGGCAGAACTAGCTGACTACCCTCGTTCGAAGGTAGAAGATTCTGTTCGTAATAAAAAAGCCCGGTAGTTTACCAAGATCTGACCTTCCGAAGATAGAATTGATGTCTTTTGATGGTTCAGCTAGCACCTACTGGAAGTTTTTTCGTCAGTTCTAGACCTATGTGGATATTAGAACTCGTCATGACGGACAGAGGTTTCTATATTTGCTACATTATTGCCGAGGTATAGCAAAGGAAGCTATTGAAGAGTGTGTCCTGCTGCCACCTGGACGTGCGTATAAGCGGGCGAGATCAATCCTGAAGGGCCTCTTCGGGCAACCGCATACAATAGCACGATCCATGCTGGATGGACTGTTCAGTGAGTTTGAAGCAGCACCTTACAGTGCGCAACGATTGTTACACCTGGTGATAAAAATGAGTAATTGCCAAATTGCTTTAGAGCAAATGAACTACACTGCGGACCTCAATTCATTGATGGTGCTTGAACGCTTGGTCCGCACACTTCCTCTGTATCTACAACAGCAGTGGGCTGAGAACGTCGAGCAGCGTACCTGCGAAGGCCGAGAGCCAAATTTCGCGGATTTGATGCGCTTTATCAGTCTACGGGCAAAGGTTGCTAACAGCCTGTTCGGTCAATTAGTGGAGCAAAATCGCAAGGGTAATAACGCTTACGCGAGTGAAACTGGTGATAAACCAGTCGTGAATAAAAAGCAAACCTTTGCTCAGTGGCGTGCAGACGACACAAAGAAGATTCAAAATCCGGGATGCCCAACCTGTGGGGGTACTCATGGAGTGGCATCGTGCAAAGACTTCATTACCGCCGACTGCCAGACACGTTGGAAAAAGGTGAAGCAGTGTCACCTGTGTTTCAAATGCCTGAAAGCTGTTCATGACAGAAAATTTTGTCGTGTCACTAATTCATGTCAGGTCGTTAGCTGTAAGGCTCCTCACCACACATTGCTGCATTGGGAACCTAAGGTCCAGTCTCACGTTGAAAGCAAAACAGTGAACATGACAAAAATATGTTAAACGCCATAGTAAATGCGCAAACGTTGAC
>JACCGJ010013103.1:0-70082 GCA_013407085.1 Atriophallophorus winterbourni
ACATATGTTGCTTTGCTGAACTAGTCGGGCAAATAAACCTACTAAAATTCGCCAATCTGTAGAACAGTTCATAAAGGTTTAATTGCGATCGGTCAACGGTGGACCGTAACCCAGGTCGTTAAGACGTAAGACTAAAATGGTGAACTCAGAACTCATAAAGGTTTATTGCAAAAAAGCAGTAAGCCTAACAATAAACAAAGGATTACAAGGTTTATAGAATAAAAATATTAAATAACTCAAAATTCAATATGGACAGTCACATACCGCATGGTTCGTCATAACCTCAACTGATTATGAGCGTGTGATGCAATAAGTTCCGAGTGAAATGAATTCTTGCCGAGAAAATAAAACGACGAATTTCAAATCAAGAATGTGGAATGATTAAAGTCTTTAAATGTGTTCGAGTATTTGTAAGGCCATTGGGCTTAAGGCAAGTGTTTAAGGGAATGGTTTTCAGTATGCAAGATATTGAATGTCAACATGAGGTCACTACGTATCCATCGTTGGGTAAAATCGTGTCAATTCAGTTTATACATTAGCTATTTGAAAGGCTAATTTCTGTACCCGGACACCAACTTTGTCGCACGATGATAAATCTTGTCAAGTGTTTTGATATCTTTCCTCATCCGTGGTGCCCAGGCTAGGATAGAATATTACATAGCAGGACCTATATGCATGTGAATTAGTTAGGTAGGGTTTCGGGCGTGAAAATCCTAAATATGCTTTTTAGAAGACTCAATATACGGCAAGATTTATTGTACACTATCCGGCAATGATGTTGATGCTTAAGGTTAAAGGACACCCAGATACCGATATCGTTTCCTGAGGCGGTCCAGACGAGATCTGCCGTGGCAAGCTGATACGTGTTGTGCAGCGATATTCCAAGCCCCGCATTTGACATTTAGCAGAGCTGAATGGTAACTCATTTGACTGGGACCAACTAAATAAGTTTCACAAATTCCGTTTTATTGCCATACAATCAATAACATATTTGATACGTTTCCATATTTTATTATGATCGGCAAATAGTATCAAGTTGCATGCAATATCCTGTAATATATCGTTCATATACACAGAAGAGGTACAAGCACCGATCCTTTCGGAACTCCACTCGTGACGTCTATGTTTCTAGATAAGGTGCTGCCAACGCGAACTTGGACGTGTCTTTCAGTAAGACAGTCCTGTATCCAATTCAGCAACATTCCCGTTATTCATTATGCTTCGAGCTTTCAATAAAGATGTCATAGTTGACTTGTCGAAAGTTATATATATATATATCGATGTAGCAAGGATGTACAGCCTCAACTTCTTCTAGTGCTTTGGTCCAATCTTCGAACGTGGTAAAAAGTTAAGATAAACAGCAACGATTTTTAGATCAGCAAACTTCAATATGATATTTTAATTCGTTTCATCTGTTAATTATCCACAACGATTTGTAAGTATTTTATGCTATTTTGCACAGATCTACTCGAGAACCAATCCTGTACAACTATGCTCATTTGATATTTTAATTGACTTTACGATCAAATTAACATGCACATATTTAATCACATTAATTTTGCCGATTGAGTGTTAACAAAACAAAATAATCAGATTGAATGGAAGAGAACAAGAAATATTGAAGAACAAAAAATGAGTCAGTTGAATGCCAACCGTTGAAAATAAAATAAAAACTCAATCTATGTATTTGCCTTCTAGAGAATAAAATGCCACTTGGATTTGTCTCTGGTACGACAGAACATGTGATCAAATTATGATTGACCAGTGTTGCATTAATAAATTAACTGACATTGATGAACGCATTTTGCAGGCAGTATGACGCCTAAATACGAGAAAAACTCCTGGATCGAAATGAATCACACCAACCAAATACTTCACAAAACAGTCGATTACATCATTCCGTATATGAACGTTCATTTATTACGGGATTGAATTTCGGCCAGCTAAGCAGGTCAGATAGGTTGAGCGACCACAGCAGATGTTGCTGCCTCCTTCGCAACTAGCATACTGCGCTACTATAATGTGCCAGTCTAAAGAAAAATTCATGAACGCCTAATCCTGATCGCTCAACCGGGGGACGGTCGCTCAGGCCGTAAAGAGTGATACTACAATGCTGATCGTTCTGGGTTCGAATTCAACATGCGACAGAATATGCAATGCTGATGAGCTCAAATAATAGTGAAACTCGAGTCCAGTCGTTACAATGTGGACCGTTGTGATAAACTTTGTAAATATTTTGAAGGACGTTTTACTGATTAGTAGTCGCAAAACATAAAAAACGAACGCTCCAAACAAACTGGAACAACAATGTCCATCAACATTAATCGGTGTTGCCTTACATTGTATCTGATGGAAAGGCCAGACAAGGAGATCAGATCGGTTGTGCGACCAAAAAAGATGTTGCTGTCTCCTTCTTAACTGGAGGATTGCTCAGGCCATTAGAAATTTCGGACGAAAAATATCAGTTATAGTATATTTTTCCCAGGAAAAGCAATAGATCTAACCCATAAATACACTGAACTGTGGAAATATCTTCATGAGTCAACTTAGAGTAAATTATCTAGAAATGGAATGTTGTTAATTATTTCGAATTTGAATTTAACTGAGTTCTGACAAAACATGCGTCGGCATCGTTTTTTTAATTATCAGCTTAGCTGTACGTTCGATTTCTTTTGTGACTTGGAGAGTAATATTTAATCAAACTGTTGTTAACGATGTGCTGGAAAAGCTGAAAATCGACGTTCCTAAATTGCAAGGGACCAGCATAGTAGCCATCTGTTTGTTGCATGAAAGACCACGTATTTTTGGAACGTAATCACACAACTACTCCTCTTAATGTGCCAAATATAAAATATTGTTGAATATATTGGGTGTTTCGAAGAAGTTCAATGTGACCTGCGCATTCCCACGAGAATATTTGTTAGGCAAAGATATAAAGTTGTTTCACCCATTAATAAATTCCGACATGGTTTAGTTTGCGGTTGTTATGAAACTTTTCACTTGAACAAATTGTGCTTTACAGTTTGACAACCTAGGAAATGGATTTGCACATAAAATTGGTTAGGACGGCCGAAAATGATATATCATTTAACAAACTTTCGACTGCAGAATATTGGAAATCTAAACAGCACATTTAACCTCCAAATTCTCATTTATAAGTCAGTTCAATATAAGGCATTTTTGAGAATATTAAGAAGATTGTTGCTAGTGACGTTCACCATTTTAGAGAACGTCTACATATATTTTACAATGCACACACACTTTGAGTTACGCAAATTGTTACATCTACTGGTTCCTGGATAATGGCCCATCAACTCTAAACAAGATGTTTCTACTAACCAGCTAATTTGTATTTTGTCCAATTATCTGCAAGCGACCGCGAGAAGCTTCAATTACTGTAGCATTATGCATTGGTTATCATGGTCAAACGTTAAGACATATAAAAGTAATAGGATATCCATCGGCTACGGCTCAAGTTCAGTTATCAAGTGTTATAATAGGCACCAGTGTCTTGTCCTAAATCCGTAATGTGCGATGAAAATAAGCTTGTTTTGTTCTAAATTTGTGATGCGGTCATCAGCTTCAATTCTCTTGAGAAATTTAGAAACTACTGGCAACACTCTGACTGGTTTGTTATTGGACACATCGCATCGGTTACCGCCATTGTATATAATAGTGAATAATCCACATTCTCAGTCAGTAAACACCTTGCTAAAAATCAGTGACATGTTAAAATGATCAGAGATTAGTGTGATTAGTACATTTGCGTATCGATTTAGGAGGAATGGTGTTATTTTGTCTGCATACGGCGATTTATTTATATAACACATGTAACCTCACCAAAACACTAGCGGGTTTAAAGGTGATTTCGGGTATGGTGTTAATCTTTGATATGAATGTAGGCATTATATAATATAAGTGTTCGTTTGCGATTGCAACAACAGTGAATGTAGTTCCAATCGTAGTAACCGAGGTGAAAACGCGTGGCTTTACATAGGCCTTCTTTGTAACGATCTGGAAGAGATAAATAATGATTTGATAGGATTTACAGGATTTCGTTGTTGCCTATATTTCAGATCTATTACTGTGACGTTTCATGAACTAAACATACCAGCTGTATTATTTTCGCCTAGACCGCCCGTTTCATAGTTTATTATCTAAGCCACGGGTTTAGCATGCATGTGATGGGAAAACATTTACAACAAAACAAATTAATTTAAAAAAAAGTAATGTTCAATATCAACATTCTGTAGAAAAAACGTCATGTCTCCAAAATTCTGTTTCGTATATTGGTCGAACGCTTAACAGAACGGGAAATGGAAATTAGGAATTTCAAAGCTACAGTATTGGTATGAAGCCTTTTACAAATCCTACCATTTTTCCGGTCGCGTCAAAGGGCAATTAACTTAGCTTTTATTTTCGCACCCCATCTGCCATGATGCAAACAAAAAGGCATGGAAATTTATTTAGTGGCGAATCACAAACGCAATGTCGCATCACCACCACTGGCCACTTGTGTGTTTTTATGGGGAAAAGGTTTGCTAGGTGTAGATCCATCGCGTCCTCGGGTTCTGCCATGATCTTGTTCATGTAGGCTCTCCTTACCCAAGCGAGACTTGTGTATTTTGTCCTCAAACAATGACATTTTGCGCCATCTAAACGATTCTAATTCGAAACATTATTCCAGTTTATCCGGGGTTATCAATACAAATGGTTACATATACAAATACCAATAAATACCCAAACGAACGTCTCCACCAAATCACGTGATTGTCATGCCGACTATATGTCGCTTCCATCTCAACTGTTTCTGTGTCATGTAAACCAGTCATACAATTTCTTTGAACTGATCTGGTGTCAGGAGAACCAGGCTTGCTCTACATCTGGTTCGAATTAGCGTCGCGAAATTCAGCCCCAAAATTACTGTGAGCTAATTCAGTTTCATGTAATCTGATGTAAAACGTTCCTGACCGATCAGGGTATCATAATCATGAAAAAAGAAAGTTTGTAATGAATCGGTGTGTGCAGTTTATTGGTAATGTTTCGCTTCTGACACCGAAGCTGTGTCAGACCAAGGGTGTCAATTCGAACAGGGATAAGGCTTGCACTCCATTTACCTGACCAATCCTGAGTTGACTATAAACTGCACAGGCCATGATGGTTGCTGCGCTCGTTAAGATAGACAAGCGCGATCAATATCAGCTGACGCACCACCACCAACCTTACAAGCCGTATAATCCCTCAGTTGGTTGGTGTTGGCAGCTGTGAATGGCTTCTGCTGCCAGATTAGCTCAATTACGTCATCGATGCGCACACTATGGCTAACTCACAGTAATAATTATCCGCTGCAGACCTTGATATTTGTTTGTAAAGATATCAGCCTGCATAGTTACCAGTTTTGCTATCTTAACGGCCGCAGCGTGGAGACGTTCCATGTATGATTTTAGCAATCACGTGATCACTTCTGCGCTATCCAGATCAGCGCTGTGACCTGTGTCCAGCACATGTTTAGCTAGTGCTGAGTCTCTCATCAGTGATTGATATTCACTAGAATTACGCGGCTGTATACCGATTCGATTTTTGTGTTCACTTATCCTAGAACTGAGATCTAGGGATGTTTGCCCGATATATAATCCCGAGCAGACCATGCAGTTAATTTTATATACGCAATTCTTCGCGCAATATGACGGTGATTTACGCGAAAGATCCGTTAATATAGATAGTAGTGTAAGTTACTCTTATACATTTGTTTTTCGAAATTCGACTTATCCACGCTGGCGGTTTCTTGAGGTAAGGTATAGAAAGTGCTGCACGCCAAAGGTTTTTTCGCTTTTCCTTATGGGCTTGCTTTATGTCGCCGGCAACGCTGCATAAGTGTTGAAAATGTAGAAAAGCGATTTCGCACCTCGAATTTAATTATCAGGCGGATCGGGATGCATTCCTGGCTAGGGCTGAGTATATCGCAAACTCAACGCTAGATAAACTTCAGGTGAGGCCGGACAACCCTCCGTCTCGGATTCGGCAAAATTCTTCTGATTCCAATAGGCGAAACTTAGCAATGAGAACATCGGTCATTCTTAACCCGGATGCAGCGCAAAACGCTATTCTGTCACAGACGGGCGTACCGAACAGCACTTTGCCACTAGTCTTGTTGTCCGGCCCAGATGACGTTGATTGTCTTAGCGCAATTGACGATGGCACCCGAGACGATGACTCCAGTAGTTGCTTCTCTTCTATGGATGCGGTCTCAATTGTCAGGCAACGGTCCGTTACGTTAACGCAAGAGGCTGCCGAAACTGATGCTCCTGCTCTAAGTAGCACGACAAAAAACGTGCAGCTCCCTCGGGTGCTTCGACCGAGGGCCAAACAGGACTAGTTTCAGAAGCACGAATAACCAGTGCCCAAGTATGTATGCTAATGTATGCAGCATCAGGAATAAGTGGGCTGAACTTTCTCTCTGCGTGGCTCAGTTACACCCAAGGGCTATTGCGCTTTCTGAGACCTGGCTGTCTGCGATTGATGAGGTGCCGGTAAACATCAGTGAACAGTATCTCGTCATAAGATGCGATAGGCCGGGCGATAAGAGAGGCGGTGGCGTTGCACTGCTCTTGGAGTATGGTTTGCACAACATGGGTACAGGGATATCTCTAGCCATTGAAAACGTCCAAGTTGTTACGAGTATCCTGACTTGCTACAAGTCATCGCTCGCAATTGCTTGTGTCTACGTCACTCCCAGTGCATCCATACAGGAGTTTACACAGCTTATTGAGACACTCGACGGTTTGTTTCACTCAGCTCACAGTGTACTTATCTTGGGTGATTTCAACCTCCCAGACATAGATTGGCCTGTCCCCACTGGTCTAGTCACCCAGCAATCTGACACCTTTCTCGAATGGCTCCATAATCATGCGCTGCACCAGCATGTCAATGATCCTACAAGGTTTCGCCAGGGATGCACTCCATCCACTCTTGACTTGGTATTGTCGTCCCAGCTAGAAGCCATTAGTCATTTAAAGTACCTACCGCCGCTCGGCAAAAGTGATCACGTAATGATAAGCTTCGAAGCGATATTGCGTTTTCGCAAACCTTTCTCTCGTCCTAGACGCAATTTTAGGCGTGTAGACTGGGGTTTACTCTTGCAGACTTCAAAATCTTCCCTTCAGTTATCTAGCGATTCAAATGTAAATGAAAACTGGGATAGAATTTCTAAGTATCTAAACGAGTTACAAGACAAGCACGCTCCGCTGCAGTGTGTGATAAGGCATCGAAGGCCACCCTGGTGGTCTCCTCGAGTCCGTAGGTCTACCCGTAAACGGGATCGTCTATGGCGGCAATATAAGCTATCCCTTACTTCTGGTTCTTGGGCCCGCTACAAAACCGCTCGGAATGCCTGCGTTAAATTACAACGTGTGCTCAAACAGCATTTTGAGTTATCTCTAGCTAGGGATGCTAAATCCAACCCGAAAAGGTTTTATAGCTACGCACAGTCAAAAGGAAAAACTAGGGAAAACATAGTGGATTTGAAACTGGAGGACGGAAAAGTTGCCGATACCGACCTGTCTAAGGCGACTGCCTTCTCAGGGTTTTTCAGTAGCGTTCAACGACGGGATAATTCTTCAAACGCACCGTCAGGTCTGCTTAACCTGACACCTGGTGTCCATGTATTAGATGAGTTGTCCTTCAATGAGGCTGAGGTGTTTGACGCACTTATCCATGTTCGGGTCAACAAAATTGAGGGACCGGACGGCATCCACTCAATTATGATCAAACATCTTGCCTCAGTGCTTGCCGAACCGTTTTGCCAGCTCTGTAATTCATGCCTGCAACTAGGAGTTGTTCCCAGTAAGTGGAGGGAAGCCATAGTCGTGCCAATACACAAAAGTGGTTGCAGGTCAACTGTTGGTAACTATAGACCGGTCAGCCTGACCAGCACCGTCTCGAAAGTAATGGAAAAACTGCTGCGTGATTAAATCTGTCAGCATCGTTGTCGACATTCTCTGTTGAGTGTAACTCAGCATGGATTTTTTAAGGGTAGATCCTGTCTGACTAACCTCCTTAGCTTTCTCAATACTTCCACTAAAAGGATGGATGAAGGGAAGCCTATCGAAGCCCTCTACCTAGAATTCAGCAAGGCTTTCGATTCCGTAAATCACCGCCTTCTAGAGATTAAGCTCGCAGCCAAAGGCATACGGGGTAGTCTACTTGCTTGGATAAAGGCCTTCCTTACAGGTAGGACATTCCGAGTGAGAGTAGGATCTACGCTGTCGAATCAAACCGACGTGATCAGTGGAGTACCCCAAGGTTCGGTACTTGGTCCTCTTCTATTCCTGATTTTCATCGATAACTTGTCCTCTGAATTGAAGTGCCCATGCTTCATTTTCGCGGATGATGTGAAATTCATCGGATCAACGGATAAAGATACCTTGATGCACGACCTTGAGCGGGTCATAAACTGGTCATACCAGTGGGATCTCCCACTGAACCTAAATAAGAGCCAACTCTTGTCAACACTGGTTGATGAGATTTCGGTCCAGGTGGCGGGGAATTCCCTCAGTGTTACCGCCACACAGTGTGTTAAGGATTTGTGTGTACTGGTTAGGGCTGACTTGAAATGGGAGGACCAATGTGCCACTGCGGCTCAGCGTGCACGCAAGGTACTTTTTCGGCTGAAATCAGTGCTATCGAGCAGAAGACCCGATGTATTCCTGCCACTGTACAAGGCATTAGTTCGGCCGCATCTCGAATACTGTGTTCAGGCGTGGTGTCCTCACTACAAAAAGGACATCCTTCGACTTGAAAGCGCTTAGCGCCTGGCAACTCGCATGATTGAAGGTCAGCGAGGGAAACCGTACGCTGTGCGCCTAATGTCTCTCGATCTTTTCTCCCTTAGGCGCCGTCGTTTAAGAGGTGACTTAATAGAAACCTTTAAGATCTTGAAGGGTTTGAGTGGCGTGCAAATGAACGACTTCTTTACCTTAAGCCCCGAGCTGGGCACCCATGGCCACTCATTAAAAATTGCTAAGAAACGATGTCGGCTAGAATCCAGGAAACACTTTTTCAGCCTTAGGGTTGTTAAATTCTAGAACATTCTTTCAGAAGAACGTATATCCTGCAGTACAGTGTCTAGTTTTAAGCAGGGTTTGGACCGCAATTGGGGTAAGTTGTTTCCTGAATACTCTTCTTAATTGCTATACAAGCTTAGGTTTTCATCTTTTAGCGTTATCCCGTAAATAAAGTGAGGGCTAGAGTTCTCTGTGTTTTTTATTTATTATACACGATGCTACTTCAGCTGACCTCTCACCGTGCTGGTGGAGAGAAACTGCTTTTTCTTTTTCCAGCATCGGCTATAACGCGGTGCTTCCTCAATTCAACCCGGATAATCTCTTGGCTTCGCGATCGGCGAAGATTTCAAATAGACAAAAAGAATAAACGTTTTGGCAGTGGTGGGTGCTTCTCTGCAGCTTTCCACCGAAAGAAATTCTGGACGCTCGATTGGCTTGTTAGCCACATACTGTCCTGTGCAAACTGAACTGTACTGAACTGAACTGTTCTGTACTTTGACTTATTCAAGCTTACAATTTCATACATCATTCACATAAAACACAAGACATTTTGATGAAACCTTTTGTCCAAGCTTGTTGCCTACATTCAGATCACCTCAAATCAGTGTGGCGTAATTTGCTATCTAAATCGAAGCATAGAGTTTCGTCTCATTGCTCTTGTATAACGAATTTGTTGAATAACGTCGGATGAATTAATGAAATTGTTGGAAGAGTGTTATTGTATTCACGTTTGTTACATAGAACATTCGGATGATTTTTTCAGAGTCAGTCACAATTTGCTTTCTGCAAAAGTGATCCGTTCATTAAAGTGTTATTCGCTGCTATCATGGTTGTATGACTACATGTCAGATTTGCAGGAACAAGTTAGACTAAATAGAGATTTATCTACAACGCTCAAAGATACCATATTCTACAAGGATCTGTGTTTAGCCTTTTAATATAAACGATTTAACGACCCCATTTAAACGCAAACGGTCTTGTTCGCAATTGATATGCAAATTTGCATGCGAATCAGTTTTGCAGATGACAGCGAGAAACTGCAAATGGATTTTGGTAACGTGTCAGATTGAGCTAAATAATTCACAGTAACAATAGATTAAAAATATAGTGAATACCTAAAAACAACGAAAATGTTTTGTCAAAATGAGCAGTCACTTATTTGTCGAGGTGCCCGGTTGGACTTGTGTGTGTTATATAAACACTGATCATCAGTTTTGTACCACGGTGGTATACGCGTTACAGCGAAGCCACTTCATGTATCAGTATGAATAAAAGAATGCTTCCACGGAGGAAAACATATACCAAACGCTTGTGATCCTAAAAACATGATTGGAAAAGGGTATATTTATGTCGAAACCTTCCACAAGACTAAACTTTGCGCCTCAGTGTGTTACGAGATTTGTATTGAATCGTGTACGTAAATTTTAAATAACTAACACTCGAATAAATACTACTGGCATCAAGTAATGAAGAAACTCGATTATCCGATCACGCTTTCTGTGTTAACAAACAACCACAGATATATTGTTCAAAAATCGAATTCAATAATGTATTAGTACGCATTTCAACGTGATCTGTGGGACGAGAGAAGTATCCAGAAGCAAGAATACCGTCAAGATTTATCACACTTCCAAACAACAAGACAAAATGTGTGTATTCAGGACAAATATTTGATGAAATAGTGTTTAGCATTCAAACGTTTTGTAGCTAAATTGATTGGGAAGGTTTGCATGGCGGATGAGTTTTGTCAATTGAACACTTTTATCATCACGTTCCAGTGCACATTTCGGACGAGATTTGTGAAGTTATGGGCGACCACCAAATGCATCAGCCATGCCGGAGTGTACCAGTCGACATCGCGTGTAATAAGTCGAAGTTCTAGTTCGGATGTTGTCCTTGTTTTGCACGATGCTCCGATTGGAAACATTCCAAGCACCACGAGGATCTTTGGTTGTGAAACGGTTAGAAAATGGCGTATAGTGTCACGTTTATGTGTTGGTGGAAACATTACATCGCAATGACATGAAAAATTTCATATTAAACTTGAATCTGTAGGAAATCATCATTTCAAATTTCGGTTAATTTGAGTTAAGAATGGAGTGGAAATTTATCACAAATAACATGCGAAAATAAAGACCAGCTCGCGGCCGCACGCTTTTTTCATGCAATTGATTAACTAGATTTAAACACAGTGGTGTATTGTTTGAAACAAGTTTAGTTTGAGTAGAAATTAATGTCTACCAAGTATCTGATACATTTTCATGAACGCGTTTGATGTACATAATGGATTGACATTGACTTAATGTTCACACTCGGAAATAATTAGAGAATGCTCCATCAGTCATCGCCGAGTTTTAGACCAATCCGAATCTCCGGAAGATAATAGAAAATTCTTCCCACTGCTGAAACAATTTCAGTTTACGATTATCTGCAAGTAACACCTCAGTGTTGCGTTCAAATTATATGGTAAGCGCAATAAGGAAACCCTCATGCATTTGCTATCAAAATACTTATCAAATTTCGCCGTCAACATAGATAGACACCAAAATGTCGAAGGCAACTTCATGTCCCATGTGCATTGGATTAAATGCGGATTTGTTGTTGTTGGTCTTCTTAGGTCAATGTTGACCATAGATGTACATCACAATCGCATGAATTTTCATGTTATACAGCTTGTGGAATGAGTAACCAATCCGATTCGGGAGGAACAATGCCTTCTTTATATCATTAATAACAGCGTATAATGGCTTGCGCTGTTTTCGACACTTTTCTTGAAGTTGTCTCAAGGAGAATATCATGTCAACTGTTCACGTTCCCTCGCGTCACATCGAGATTCGGAGTAAATTCTATCGGCTAAAATTTACATCCGGATCTGTGAGACTATAGCAAACAATTTGCCTACAACATTTAGAATGGAAAATCCTGTTTAATTGTTGCATTCGCCTGTATCACCCTTATTTTCAAATGGCGTGATGATCTTTGTGCCTTGCATCGCTTGCGAGACACACTCCTCCAGCTAGCACTGAAAAAGTAAATGATAAAGAGGTTGTAATAATGATTCTCTACCGCATTTGATGAGCTCAGGTGGAATTCCGTCGTCAACATGGTCCTAGCCATTCGCTAAGTAATCGATAGCCCCATTGAGCTCATCAAGAGTAAGGGGAGTATCTAGATATTCAATAATCGGCAACCGCATGTTATTTACAATCACATGCGTTGGAACCGTACTGTCCATAGAGTAGAGAGAGGAGAGGTGCTCTACCCATCTTTCCATCTGCTAATTTTTCCCCAATCGGGTCGCCAGATACATACTTAATGGGAGCCGTTTTAATTTTGATTGGACGAATGGCTCTCTGGATTCCATCATACAAAAGGTGAAAATCTCCAGTATCCGCATCTTTTTGTATACTAAGTCTAATTTCTGTCCAATACTCATTTGCACATCGTCTTTCAGTCTGTTGGACCTCAATTCTAGCTGCTCTCAAAAGTCGGAAGTTTTCATCTGTTGGCATACATTTGAACCTCAAGAATGTTGACCGTTTCTCATCCAACACAGCATTCATCTCATAAGCTTTTGCTTTGAACCAGTCGCTCGTTCGAGCTTTCTTCTAAACGAAAGTGGAAAGTGTGACTCGGCATATGCAGCTTTTTATCGATTTCCAGTTTTCCGAATCCGATTCGTGTGGGGTTGTCTTGCTGGACTTAGGTGTGAGGACATTTGCTAATCGTGCGGATAGTTTCGCGCATCCCAGGCTTAGCAGACAATTTGTTGCGTTAAAATCACGTGTCGGGAAGCTTCCGTTTTGCACAGACCAGTGAATTATCAGTGTCACAGTCTGCGCTTTGATATGATTTGGTGTGACGTACGCTATATTAGTTCGCCTAACAAGAATAAGATCAAGCAGATGCCAATGCTTATAATGAGGATGTCTCCAAGAGACTTTATGCTGTGCTTCGTTTGAAAGAATGGGTTACTGACATAAAGACTGAACTGTGTACACATTTCTAAAACGTGTTGTCCATTTTTATTGGTTTTACCTACACCGAACCTCCAGAGACAGTTTTGCGAAGACTCGTAATCTGCACCAATACCACCCAATACCACCACGCAGTTTTGTGCCACATTTTGAGGACTGTTGCGGGGTTATGATAAAAAGCGTCTTTATCAGCAGGCGTCGCAGAGAGCGTCGGTTCATAAGCGTTGACCAACGTAATGTTACCAGGAATGCACTTTAGATTCAGAGGAAGCAGCCCCATGCGCTGAGCTTTACGCCAATCGAGCCATAGCTTTTGAAAGGTATCTGCTGCTTCTCGTATTATTATCCGTGGAAGCGGAATTGTGTGCTTTCTTCAATTGTGCGTTGTGATGTAGTTCAAAGTGGGAAACTAGCAGTTTCCTAGGTAGCAAGTGCTTCCTCTCTATGGCACAAACGGAACCAAAGAAACAGCTAGGCTGATCAGTTTAGACAACGATGCCGTCGCAGGAGTTGGCAGGCGGAGTTAAATCAATCTTCAGACTCCCTAACGGGATTCCGGCTCCAGATTTTGTCTCGAGGTTGACTCTTGAAGCCTCTTCCTTGATTGGATGTGGCCACAAGCCAGTGGAGGTTTGAGATAAGGGTATTTTTCCCCTAGGTGGACCGCCTTCATGGACTTACGGAGTTACACCTGCCCGAAGCATGCTGGTTTTAAGGCGCCAGTCATCCGCGTTCACCCTTTCTCCTGTCAGTAGAAGCCGGTAAGCCGGGTCACACAGGACCAAGCGTGCAGGCCAGGAGCTGGACATGGTTATCAGAGGCTATTTGAGACGAATACCATTGGAGCATTTTTGGCATTGGTAGCTTATCCCCAACCTTCGATGCATTATTAATTCTTTTCGGAATCCTGAAGATTCTGATATCTTGAATAATCCGCATTCACATGCATATCCCTTACGGAGTCAAATACGAAATTTTATTCCTGGTCATGGATTTATCAACATATAAATGAGTTTGGGTACATTTAGTTGAATATTTTAGCCGTACTAACCTCATACACCAGTCTCTTAAATGAGCACCTTGATTGTGCAATCGTAAATATTTTATGAAATCAGAGTGTGGCATGAGAATTTAAGTCTCACGTTGTTTTGAGCAATGTGAGGTTCTCCTATGTTATGCTGAATAGAAAAGTGACAGTTTCAACTTAGGAACTTTTCAAAGAATATACTTGTTGTGCTCGATAGATATTGTTTTCATTTTTTTATAAATTCATCAAAATATAATGCGTACACAGGTATATAACCGCTTACAGGCCTGCATTTCTCATTCTCCAATCCGATTTGATTCTTTTTCATCTTGAATGATGTATCCAAAATCGACACCGCTGAGCAGGGTCCGAAATGATCCAACGATAAAATGTCAATGATTTATTTGATAGTAAACCTTCATTGAAAATACATACTTCATATTGTTTTATCATTGCGAATACAAAATACTACACAGTTTTATCACAATTTTCTCTTGAATAAATGATGTGTTTGCGAGATAACTTTTCAAATGACGACAATTAATGAACCAATGCATCATGTCCTACACTAGTTCACTCAATGGAGTGACGTTAATTCATATATTTGAGTAATTAAATTTGGTCGATATAGGTATTAGATAATTCACTCTATCACTTGGCAGATAGACGTTTGCAATGTAACAACTCGAACAAATCAGTTTTTATTCGCTATCACCATTTGAGAATACAACGATTTAGTCCTCTGGAATCTTCGCTCAGTAATTGTTGACTTCGAATGTGAATCAGAAATGCGTTATTCATTTGATCGTGAATATTTTAACATCAAATTCTGTCTACAAAACACGCGCAAAAACTTTTGCAAAAAACATTTGTTTACAAATTTATCGGCAGCATTGCTAACTGAATTTGTGCAATTTGGTAAATATGACAGATGTTGAAAAGGCATTTATAACCACTTTTGCGACAAGAGGCTTATTCTGTCATAGTTTATCGTTATTGGACGAGATCACGTGGAGAACGCGCAGTTGACATAGCCATGGTCTCCCAAATCGCTCTATATTCTCATCCATATCTCGAAGGAACCCATATACAATCTATAATAATGTGTGAAGAAAGTCAAACCCACGCGATAATTTATAATCCTAAAGACAGGAAGTTATTCAAACTTACCAACGATAGGTCCTTTTTCGCAGTTTTCATAGTGAACATCTGAAGTAATTGTGTTATCAAACATTCAAAATTATTTATAACACAATACGGCACATGTGAGCATGTAATAATAATATATATGATGTTAACGGAATCTCCATTATCAGCATAAGCAACACCGTAAATTTGTGTCCCTGATAGAAAGCGAAACTTGTGACATGACTGCGGTAAAGCCTGGGGAAGCATTTGCACTTGATAATATCATCACTTAGACATATTCAATCTACAGGAAATGCGTTCGTCTTACAAGGAAGGAGAAAAAGAAAACATTGCTTGATTTTAGGAAAATTAGTTATTGAATGGCAATCAAAATCCTTTTGAAAAACGATAAGAAGAAACTGTTTGGTGAAGATTTGATGTCGACATTCAGGCTGTCATTCGCCTCTTTTGATCCAGAATATCTTTTGATTGATCAACTAAATAGCGAGTAATGTAATAAACGAAAGAAACCCTAAATTTTCTGTGGCTACGCGGAGATGACAATGGTTTGCAAGATATGAGAACCATGCGCGGTGGGTGTGGTTTATCCGACGAAATGCTTCCAATCAACCTGTCACAAAATTTCTAGTTTCTGATCTGATTAAATTCTCTTTATGCAATTGAATGTGTGGATTTTACGTTTGAGCTGATTGCCAATGTTAAAGCTTCGTCGTTTACTGTTCAATACGTAGCGCAATAATTGATGCAAAATATTTTGCGTAAATCTTCGGTTTCAATAATAACAAGCGTATTTTCTTGTCAATATGTTGGTGGGATGTATGCGTATCAGAACCGTAAATAAACATATTGATGGTAATCTGGCAACTTAAATATTTGACGCTGGATTCCATTTATTCGTTACCGTTTGAGACGGTTACATGCTAACTGCTCAGTGCGATAACTGCCAAACATGTGTAAGTATTATTAGGATCTTATTAAATCGAGGATTCATTATGTTCGACTTGAAGCACGTGCTTGTTTTGCTCTTTCGATCAGACGTAGATGGAACATTGAAATCGAAATTGGAAAGTTATTTCTTCTCTGCTGTTTCTCCATGTATATCCGTGAATGGTAATACCCCGAGTTCTAGCAATATGTGTAACTCATCACTCTCCGACGCATCTCATTTGCAGGAGGCGATAAAAAATCTCGTGAGAACAATCGCCAACCCGAAAGGTTTCGCGCTTCAGATGTATTTTATAGAAATATCAATTTATCTAAGGTCGATAACCAACCGGAGGTCCAACATTCACTAAATTAGTCGAGTTCGGTCAATCTAGCTAAACATGGTGATATGTTGAAGTGTGCCAGAAAGTAGGAAATCGAGTAACACATGTAATAAGACTGAAAACTGATAGAAATAGGCCGATTACCGTGACGTGCTTACTACTAATTATCGCGCGTAGCAATCTGTGTTTGTTATGTGGACCTTAATTTCACTTCAATCAAGGATTGTATGTGCTGGAAATGGATGCTAATCTTAACATTTTAAAGCCAATTCTTTTTATTTGCGCGTATCTGAACAGTTTTCTTCGAATCTCACCATAATTCGGATACTGTGGCAATTCATTCCACGTTAAATAAAATCCGACGGTATATCCTTTCATTCTCTTCAGCAGATTTGTTATCAATGCCTGTTTGGTCAAAGGAACATCCAGTTCAATTCGCTGAAATCGACTCGGATTTTGTTTTGTGTCATTTGTTATTATGCAACTTCCAATGGTGTCGTTGATTGTTAGTAGGAAGATATTTCCCAGCTGAGAACGAAAAGTCAATCGTGTTAATTTGATCAACGTTCTAGAAATTGTATTGTTTATGCAACGAAATTTCTAAAATATTTAAACTCATGTGATGGTATATATATATATTATATTATATATATATATATATATTATATATATATTATATTTGAGGCGTTGGTTTAGATCGACACTTGTATTTAGAGAAACATTTTATATGTGGTCTCGATGTCGGAAAAACATTATTGAGGATAAATTCCAAGTTATAAAATCGGGATGTAGGGTGGAATTACTACGCAGAAATATATCATATTTGTACCTCAAAATCAATAGGTGATTGTACAACATCTAAAGGTAGGGAGTTCAATGAGAAATAATCGCGCCCCGAATGTAAGAACCGACGGTAGTTCCGGGGATAGTGTGCAACATCAACTGCCGGTGGGCGAGTACGTGTGGCATGGTTTGACCGGAGGCTAAATAATTTTTTTGGAGGGTGCATATCTGATTTTATTATTTTTAAGGTTGGGATTAGATCCAATCGAACCTGTCTGCGATGCAGTTTATCCAAATAAAGATGGAGCAGTCGATACTGGATATGTTGTGGAGACAGCCAACGATTTGGGTTGTTCTGTGATAAATTCTCTCCAGCAGCGTCATGTCTTTTTTGTAGCCATGGTGCCCAAGCTTGCACTGAGTAATGCATCATTGGGATAATATAACAATTTATAGGCATGGAGAAGGTTTCACGGGTAAAATTTCGGAAAATACGCTGAAACACACATAGCCTGCGGCTTGTCCGTTTATACACTGCATCGCATTGCACGATACTTTTAAGATTTCCGATAATCCATACGTCGAGGTTCTTTTCTTTTGTTTTTCATTCCAGTTGTTGTGACCCAAGGTTGCAAGAGAACAGGAAATCATGACCTGTTTGCAACATCTTGCAATTTCTGGGGTTTGAATGGAAGCTTGTTTCGCTTTGACCAACTGTTCCATATATCACAATCGCTTTGTAAGCCTAAACAGTCCACATTTAACGTGATTCGCATTCAAAGTTTAGCATCATCAGCAAAAAGGACCATTTCGCCTGTGACAAGTTTCGGAAGGTCGTTGATGTAGATTAAAACAAGAACTATACCAAGTAACGAATCTTGTTGGACACCGCGAGAATCTTTGATTTACCTAGAAATCACGCCATTTATACGTACATTTACATTGCAATCAAGATGGTAACATCTCAGCCAGGTAAGGAGGCACCGATTAATACTAACATCCTGCAACTTGCTCAGGAGTAAAGAATGATCTATGAGATCAACCGCTGTTGATATGTTTACGTAACACGCATGCACGCAACAACTATCATCCCCTGGCTGTGTAAATATGATTACCACGCTTACAGCTTCGCTCGGCTGCTTAACCATTCAGCAATTATACTGGAGAATAAAGATGGACTAGAATGGATCACATCGCAATACATAATATTGATAAAAAATGCTGCGGTGTATTGTATTAAAAAAATTAAAACATTCTCACGCAAGTGCAAAAATCCCCCGTGACCGCGTATTCCGTAGCTTCCACAATGAATTGGATTACTGTGAAGGAAGCGATATCAGCAATGTCAGATGCGTGAAGCATAATTTTATTACTTGAATTTATGATAAGGATGTTCGTGCAGAAATATTGAAATCGAAGTGTGTATATTTTTAAACCATAAAATCTTGATCTAACCGTCAATAAAAGTTGATCGCAAACAATAAGAACCCTATGCCAGAACGCAAATGAATATATTAGCAATTTTCTATTGTCACAATAAACATTATCGTAGCAATCACGGATAGCAAGCGCATGACTAGTGATTAGTTCCAGTGTTTTCAACAAAAAACGACACGGTTTTATGACCCCGCTTGCTCATAAAACTTTTGGATGGTCTCAGCTATTATCCATACAAAAGTTTGTATATATTAACACCGAGATATGGTATCAATGTGAGATGAACACATATGACGAACTGTGAAACAGCGCCGAGATAACGACCCACAAAAGACAATGCAATTATTAATGTCATATATGCTGTGTCAGCGCTACTGAACATCCCAAAATACTAAAAATATCTTCAACACTACGGCAAAGTCTTCCAGCACAGCTTTTTAAAGAAATGTATGGACAAAATTCAATATGCATGCACTAAATTATTTTAAATTGGTCACACTCTGACTCACTTGTTACATTCGGAGCCGATGCTGTAGAGATATGATTAAATGAATACAAAATTCTTTTATTTACATGCACATTGTTGGTGTAAGAAACATTGAACTGAGATGTATGTATTCCAGATTTGACATAGCTAATTCAAATGACAGTTTCAATGCATATGATGGAATTGGGAGTCATTGAAAACGATCATTCTTTTCTCTTGATGATGGCGGTTTTCATTTGGATTTCAGAGCTAAAAATCATTACAAGTTTTCGATTAATTTCACTTGATAAAATACATTATTGAACATTCTAAGAAGCTGCGTACCGCATGATAACCACGGAACACGCTCTTGTCAACACGTGACCCGCATCAGTTTTCGTATACAACGTATTTCCGGTGCCAGTTCTTTGGAAGTTGTCTTCGCTATAAGTTGGGACAATGCAAAGTCGTTCAGCTGTGCTACTTGGGTTGTATTAGCCTAGAAATAAAGCTGTCTCGACAGGCTTACACGGCAGCATACACAATGAGAATATGATGTTTAGATGTAATGCATCGGAAACTGCAAGGACGCGATCATGCTAATTTAAATTCACTCGTTGCCAACACAGTTGAATGCGCTTTTTATTCTAGCTGGTTCATGATCATGGCTAGGGTTTGTTATGCGCAAACCATATACACTTAATAGGCATTCAATACATGCACTCAATATTTTAGATAAAGAAATAACTCCTATTCTATAAAAGTCACCTATAGTTACCAGACAGTTACCAGTAATGCTCACATTTACTCGCCGTAACCACGTCAGAATTATGGACAATGTTCAGATTAACTATGAGTTTCTTGGGTCCCAAGTATTTTTCCAATGACGATATCGCCACGATTTGGTGTTAAATGTGGAATGTGAAACATAATTTGCTTACCGCCATTTGGATACAATCCATATTCGATTTGGACGTTAGTGTGTGCATTACCAACGAGAATCGGCAATGCATTCAGTGGCCAATTTTCCGGGAATCTCCGCAAATTGTAATCATATTTTAGGGTCATGCGAACATCAGCTATTCGGTCAATTATTTTTCTGTCGTAGTTCGTTTCACGAGATCCTTCAACTTGTAAATTATTCCCAGCACGTTGAAATATTGCAACAATTTGTTGCTAGGTTTCAGCAAAATATAGAAGATAGATTATTGTTCCAGCCATAAAATAATTCAATTCTGAATTGATATCTTGAACTACTTTTTGAATTACAACTCATTCATGCGTTTTTAAAATCGCCAAGCCACGTTAAGGGGAGGTTCACGACAATTAATCCTTTCTATTATTCATAATGATTTGAAGAATTCAGTCTGTTGGCATTTTGTTGTTTCCAACCTTATGTTATTCTATATATTACTGAAATGTTTTCTTGAATTATAACACGCTTCCACTCAGTTTAGGTCGGTCAAATGTAAATGCTCCACATTTAAATAGCCGTTGTCTTAAAATTACTGAGCAGCATCAATTGATGACCAAAATGCATCTTACTATAGAATATATTTCTCATAATGTCATTTACCATTTCATTTAGCTAGGAAAGCCACCGTCTTTGACAGTGGTGAAAAGCAATGCACTTCAATTTTATCTGTTACTCAATATCAACTTTATTTATATTATTGCAGAAGAATTTTAATGAATGCTTGTAAATCCTGCTTCGTTTTATACGAAAGTTTCGATGTGATTCTCTATTCTGTTCCTAACAATACTAAGCTATTCTCACATAACTTGAGCGAAAAACTGAAATACAGATAATTGAAATTTAGGCTCCTACGAGCAATGTTTAATGCGGATAATTTGTATCAATAATGCGTGATGGGATCTCTATTCATTCGGAAATTTTACTTCTCGTGCAATGGCAGACGTTTGTTTGCGATAATATTGCAAAACACGAATGAGCTGCTTCTGCCGGTGAATATCTCACCAATATTGCACAACCAAATTCCACCGTGCGGCTATTTTTATCGACCTAGCCGTCTGTTCAAAAACCATAGAATATATACACAAGCATCTTGCCAAACAGATGTGCAGTTATCATCTATCTTACGCAGTTTCAAATGATCTCTTGCACATCCTACTTCATTAGTCTGCTATCATTTCGCTTGTTGCAAAATTAAGCATTTTCTTAGCCGGTGCACCTGCGTCATAGATACGTAGCTTCAGGCGAATCAAGCAAAATTATGAAGATGGCTTAACATTCATGCTGTTCAGAAATTGCTTTACTTCAGCTTGAAATTGTTCATGGAACAAAGAATCACGGATCTCAACACTCTTGAGGGTATTGGTGCTTAATGGTTGATGAACGCATTTGAACTCTGCATCCAAAGATCTAATCAAGAGCATATTTGTATTTCAAAAATATTTGGTATAGTTTATTAAATCATGATAAAACTATCTTCGTTGACATACTTTGAAACGGTCCTCATTTGCTGCGAGCAATTGATTCATTTTCTCAAAGTTATCCAGCACAACTTTGATTGGCATGTGAGTTGTGAATTCTGTTAGTTCAAAGGCGCACAAAGCATTATACTATGTGCAAATGTTGTCAAAAGTTTAGAAAGCACTGAAACGATACAAGTATTTCACTTCGAGTAATGGGTCGAATAAGAGATTCGAGAAAAACAATTGAAAGTAAGCCTCAATAACCGATCACCAATCAAGACTTGTTTGAGCGAAATAAGTCTTTGAATGGTGTTTCTTTACTCGTGTGAACATTAAAAGATACATGATCTCGTTCGTTCAAAAAATAGGTACTGATTCTTCGGCGAGATTGCAGAGGATATCTGGGCGTCAAACTAGATGTTCAGCACAGCAGGCAAGTCATATATTTGCCACAACAGCCACAATTGTCTACCTGAGCAAGCGGTGATTTTATAACTTTTATCTTCAAACTCGGAAAGTAAAAATAAGCTTACTTAATGTACTAATTTGTGACATGCTGTTTGCCGACGATGCAGCCATCAAATAAATGCTCAATGTCTAGATCTGCTTCTGCGTTAATTGACCGCTTGCTAGCGTTAAGCGACAATTGCTATTGTGATTAGAATATTCTTTGTCAACGCATTTGGACAATCGATTGTGTTGCCTCCAATCATCACTTTTAGAAACCGCCAGTAAAGCAGTAAATCAAATCGCTAATCTTGACTTAACCAATGAGGAAAAATTCTCTCTAGACACTGAGAAGAAGGCACGGTCAACACTAATGTGTTTGAGATTAACGCAAGGTGACGGTCAGGGCAAACATGATAATATTTTACGTGCGCGTGATAAATATGTTGCTGAATGCCTGCAAACCTAAGAAATTCATGCATGACATGAACGAAAAGAGTTTTACGTGCTTATGAAACACCCTGATAATTAAGCAAAGCTTGCTCATGACTCCGCAGCTTGGAGACGTCTATTTCACGTTGGTGAATAGCAGATACTACTATCTTCAATCGGACTTTCAACAAATTCAATGAAAATACAAAGCACGGAAACAAATAAGAACGAACAATCAGCCACCTACATCATGCAGATATTTCGGTGAGTGGGATTCCACAAGCCGGAACGTGGATGATAATGGACAAATGTTCTATTTGTTTATTGCATGACGTTTGTGTTATATCAACGGTGGCTCTGGGCGGTTGTTTATTTACATGCAGTTTCACTAATATAAATAGAGAAATTTAGTAAAATTCTGATTGTAAGGGATGGAGATGTGAGCGTCAAATATATTTGTGATTACTTGTTTGCATGCTGCCAAGCATTTCCAAATCCATAACGTTCCGATCATCTAGACAGAAATAAAATATTCGAAATAAAGTAGTCGAGTAATGATAAATGAATACATTTTTTCGTTAGACCATAAAAGAAGTATAACAGCTTTATTAGATGGACAGATGTCCCCTTGTAATTGTTTACCATGTTCACTGTTTTATCGATGGTTCAAAATTTTCTGCCTAGGATTCAAATACTGAGAAACACAATTCAACAATTAATATAATAATTATACCTCAAATTGTTCATTATTTTACTTTGTTTTAAATCTTAATTCGATTATTTCGATTTGTTTTGTGTCTGTTGAACTATACTAAACACGAATGTTTTTTTTCAAATTCGCGCTGGTTTGTTGAATATTATTTATTTTCCTCACCTACTCATTGTGAACTCTTAAAAATGTTCACATATATAATACCATCATTGACAGCATGAGACTCTACGGCATAGCTTAATATCCAGTGTACAAACTCACAATGACTAAGTTCTGAGGAAATCGAAGAAAAACATTTACCACATGTTCAACGAGGGTGTGCTGACCGATCTGCAGCTATATGCTTATGAGTGTTCGAATGCAACGGGACAGTGCACGTTTTTTCACGTACCTTGTGTTCGAAAAGCAAGGAAATTCGTGGTCTTCTGTAATTCAATCAAGCCCTCTAAGAGCGTTGAATTCCCCAATTGGAGATGTATTTTTATTTCGGCGAGAACCATGCGATAACCCACAATGTGATATCTTGTTATGGTGCAATTCGGTAAGCGAAGAGATCTTCTTATCTAAAATTTAGCATCCACAACACAAGAAAAAAATAATGCGATTATTTTATGTGCAACACAACCTTACTAAATGAAAAGAGATCATTCGGGATTGGTAAAATGTGGATTTTATTTTAATATATTGTAACGTCCATTGATTCAAACTAACATCATATTTTTGAACCACAAAAATATTATTATCCATTCTAAAACTTAGATTGTGTCGGTGTCAATAAACCGGTTTTAGCGACCTTTTACTTCTAAACCCTTGTCTGAGACAAATCAATATTGACATAATATCAGCACAATTGTTACGAAAACATAGCATATTGAAAATTGTTTTGCAACTCTGTGCTTATCACTTCTTAAAGAGCACTGAAATTTCGAATTTACCCGGCAAGTAATTGCGACTTGGCGCTTCGCAGAGTGACGTAATTTGAGACTGGTCACTTCGTGAGTTGCTGTTGTGCAACACCTCACTTTCATCTCAGGCAAAATGAATACTTCTTACCTATCGAACACTTGGGTAAATGTCGAAAATTATTATATGATCATGGAAATGGCATTGATGCATTGCTTATTAAATTTACATTTTACTGACTGTCCTTCGCTCAAATACCATAACTAGACCTGTTCTATTAATTTATTAAGTGTACACGTTAATCGAGTTGAAAGAAACATTTTGTAAAATTGATCTCGTCGAGTCGCGATTGATTTTATGTTTTACTATTCACATTTCTCTTGACTGATATGCTGATTCTAATGCGTCAACGGAAGAAACACGTGGGATATATTTGTTAAGTTTTCGATCGTCCCATTAGAGGCTAACATATTTACGTGCACAATTAACCGAAATGTGTGAGTTATGACCCTGAAATGCGAATGTGCCCGAAGTGAGTAATTTGAAGCAGAAAAAGCATGGGGTGAATAAAACCAAACAAGTCGAATGCATTTAATCATGATTAAAATCCAATTTTTAAATATATCGTAGTCCCGAAATGGTTTATTAAAACCATACTGAGTATTTCATTAAACATTAAAGTCAATATCCTACATTTTCATTAATACATGGTGATTTATCCTGAGACCTAAACGGTGGTAGATATGAAACCCCATTTAAACAAAAATAAATTTTCCCATGTATAGTGCGGAAGATATAATGAAATCGTGTAAAGCTAAATTGTCATATTCACCACTTCGGTCATGTGTTTCATTTTTTCTGGTGTAACTTGTCCGCATTGCTCGTTGTGGGCAAACATATTCGTTTCCAAGTCAACGAGAAGAAATATTACTGTTGGTAGACAAATAGACATGTCACAAATTACATTAATTGATTAATGAGATGCGAGTTATCCTTAACATGTTATTAGTTTTGTCTATAGTTGAATATTACACATATTGTCTGATTAAATGTTAGAACCATTAGGTATCCCGATTGTTGATTTCTAGTAAACAAATCTTGTTGGAATGACATCCAAGATCGATCATATAATGGAGAGATGAAAACGTTGCGCATGCACATAAACAAGAATTAGCAAAGATATAACCAATATTCTAGAGAATTTAAGTCAATAATACGTGTCAAGGGAATAATCATCAAACGATTAGTTAAATCAAGAATTTCTGATCCTTATTACAGTAGCATTTCAGTAATATTTCCTATTAGTTTTAAAACTTGAAGATGAAATTTTTCATTTAGACACAGAAGTATATTTCATCCAATGAGTGTTATAGGTTGAGTTTATTTAGATAAACGTTACAGTTCACGTAGCGGATCTATGTCAGATACTTCGATTAATTTGTCTTATAATGTCGAAAACAATATTATTGTAATGAAATGCAAAGACAGCTTTTCAAATATAAGTTTAATAATGGTCATCCGTTCCGGGTTATTTCCGGATTAATATTATAATGTTTGCTATGACGGATGTATTTCAAAAAAACTTATCAATTTGAGACATATAGTATTTCGTTTATGTCAACACTTCGAATTCTATGACAGTAATCCTATTTCAGAATCAATTTGAGTTTTCGCTGTCAATTAAACTGGAATACATTTACCACTCCTGTATCTTCTCCACGAAACAAATATCGTGCAAAAAATTTCACACATTCACCATCTGTCATCTAAATCGTGTTACATAAAGACAGTTGAATCACGTTAAAACCAGGATCTTTTTTAGCTGCTTAATATTCATAAACTTCAAATCACTGTGATTTCGTTTGCAGAATAATAGCAAGTGTTTGTTCCACAACTTGAAACTTCGTTAGTGACTGCGGGTCAGAAAAACGTTAAGGTGTGAGCTAGTTGTGCAATCACTACATATCAGAACTTTTACTGAATTATTTTGCTTATCTTTATTGTATTTTGCCCATCATAGCTCATGGTCATACATAAAACCATCAACAATCGTGTGTTTATAAAATCTTCCTGCAGATAAAATTAGCGTTGTTATTTAACAGAGTACAATCTCTAGTTTTATCTTCGACTTTCAGTTCAGAATTAACATTGATAATGTCAGCCTATTATCATACTCCTCTACGTTCGATTATTTACTTGATGTTCATCTTATTTGTGTACAGCGCGATAAATGAACCTTATATGCATAACCCGCGAGGGAGATTAATTATTATGCCCTGCGCGAGACCCACTGCATTTTCATAGATCGCGCAAAAACATCAGAACACCTTTGTTTTAAAGTTCGCTGCTGCGCACGCAAAATATAGCCATGCAAAATTTCGCAAGTGCAGAACATTTTCCACTCCAATATAACATATAGCGAAAATTCTCTCTGAAACACTGCAAAACTATGGAATCGTTTTTGTGTGATTTTCTAGTTAGAAGTAAATGGTTTTGACATAGCTATGTCAAGCTCAATACAGGTAAAATATCTTTCTTATGTCAATGTTCATTCATCAATTGCGAAAAGCATTTGCGCAAGCTAAGCTGAAATATTTCAATGGCTATTCTGAGGTCGTGTGAATTGCAACTCTGTGGCCCGGTATATATATATATTATTTAAAATCTGAACGAAAAGTGCTATTATACAAGCCAAATTGTAACACGTTATGCTGTGTTCACAATGCGATTTAATCAAATACCCACAGTGAGAACCGTATTAGCCGATGAATAAATAGGATATATGGAATTGATTTATACATAAAAATTGTGCAAGTATTTCGGAAGACTTTGATTATCAACAAGTACCACTCATTCCAATGGTTGTAAATATAATCGGATATTTAATGTGTATTAATGTTATCCGCCACTTGAGATTCATCAAATAACCTCTTAAGTTCATCATGTATTCATTAAATTTATGCAAAGTATATTTGATCAGAAATTAACTTGTTTAGGTATTCAGATGCGAACGTGCAAAACAAGTCTACCTTACAATACAGGCCTTTAGTTTTTACACAGTTTGATCGGTTTTATTGTGCAATCATTCACAAAGATCAAAATAACAGTCGTGGATTATTAGCATAAATTCGTGTAGCGTTGTTGAGTACAGTCAATGCTCTATACAATTATATCAACCATGAGCAACTAAATTTGATACATGATTATTCAACCTACACCCGAGCACGTACTTTCTAGATTCAGATTAAATTCACTCAGAGCCACCGGTTTTGGCCCCAAAGAATATGTCAAGCAATTAATCATCACTGCATCAGACTTACTTTTGCCTCGCACCAACAAAATTAATGTCATACAGCTTATAATAGCATGGATAGACATTTCAGCGAGGACTTGCGTTGCTCTGCGCCGTGATATGGCGAGATCGCTAAACGAAGAACATTTATATTAAAGCTGACGGATCTCGGCCAAACTCAGCACACATGATACACATGTTACATGATATCCACCAATTTGGTTGAATATAGCTGTGCAAACGGCTATGGTACGATTAAAAATTGTGAATTTTCTGATTTCTTCGACCTCATAAACTCAAGTTTCACGAAGCATATCGTTTGACTTACAGTTCAAGATTTAGCAAGTAATTCGCCGTGGTTTAGCTTGAGCACGAAGATTTATAGATGACTCACATAAAAAGCACACGAAACTCGTTTAGTAAGTCAGCAAAAAATAGAAGCAAAATGGTTCGTACATCCGTTTGCTGTCCAATATTCACCAATATTCTCGCTTCATTTTCTTATAAAATCAAATTGAGTTCTACTTTCATTGTTTTTAATTTGTCATCGTGAGCAATGTCTCTGATTTAGTGATAGGCAAGTTTTATTATTAACATCTAGTGCATCTCGACGTTAAAATATATCCAACTATTTGGGAGCATATTGTGTCATGTTGGAGACTTGTCTAAGGCGACTGCCTTCTCCGAGTTCTTTATAGGCGCATAGAGGCTTCATAATTCTTTAAATGCTCAGTTTGTGTCGTTTGTTTTACTTCCTGGTGCTCCTGCACTAGATGTGATGTCCTTCAATGAAGCCGAGGTGCATGACGCACTTATCCATGTTCGCTTCAACAAAGCTGAGAGACCAGATGGTATCCCCTCAATTATGCTAACGAATCTTGCTTCTGTGCTTACAGAAGCCTTCTGCAAGCTTCTTAATTCATGCTAAAAACTTGGATTGGTTCCTTTTGGGTGGAATAAGCCATAATAGTACCATTAAACAAGGGTGGTTGCAGGTAAAATATTTGTAACTATAGACCTGTCAGTCTGACTAGCATTGTCTCGAAAGTATTAGAAGAATTATTGCGGGACAAATTCTTCACCATCTTTGTTGACATTCCTCACTGAGTGTAACTCGACAAGCATTTCTTAGCTGTAAATTTTGCCCGACTGCCCTTCTTAGTTTTCTCAATTCACGTACATGCTTCAAATGAATATGTAATTAAGCCTTGTCGAGCCTGTGCATGAATGCCACATGATTTAGTTTCATGGCTTCCGATTCCTGAATCATTCCGCCCTTCTAGACATCAAATCATAGAAAAAATAGAAACAAAAGGCATACGGAGTAGTCTATTTGCTTGCATGAAGGCATTCCCAACAGGTAGGACATTCTGATTTCCGGTAGGATCTATGCTGTCGATTTAAACCTACGTGATTAGTGGGGTACCTCAAGGGTCGGTACTCGGTGCTCTGCTATTCCTAATTTTCATTGATGAGTTGCCTTCTGCAATGAAGTGCTCATGCTTCATTTTCGCGGATGATGTGAAGATCATTGGACCCTGAACGGGTCATATAATGGCCATTAATTTTGTTGTTTGGCAGGCTACGGTGTGGACGTACAAATTTGTGCTCGCATAATTTTGGATTTCATTGCTTGTTCCATTGGCGGATCTAGATGGTTCTTATATTATTGAACTTTTATCAACTTCCTCATTCTAAATATACTATGTTCAATTTCCAGTTTCAACACAACGTTACATGCACATGCAACATTGCTTCAAATCCAAAATAACGCAACAACTCGGATGCCATTAGGAATATCTCGCTAATTGGTATTTACTGACATTAATTTCAATACAGTCGGATCAAGTCTCTTAGACCAGCCCCGCTCCACGTGCAAGTATACGCCTTTTACTGTCCGCTAATTCGCACTGCATCGCATCCACTCGTTCTTGCATTCTACCGAGAGACATTGATCGACAAAGGACAGCTTCGCCCAATGTATCGACTCGCTCTCGCAAAATTGACCGACAACGTGACCTTAAACGGACATGACGGTGAGGCTTTTAAAAAGTGCAAACTTTGTCAAAAGCTGGTAAGTCCCAGATCGCGTCAAGTTAAATGTTACTTGTGTTTAATTGCTATTCATTTGAACTGTGACTAGTATTTATCATCCAAATCAGTGACTCTAATTGATAATGAAAAATTACTAAGCATCTGCTATATATGTAAAAGTTACTAGTGAATTATCAAGAGCTGAAAACTCTTTTTCAATTATGGAAAGAGGCATGTTCGCTGTAGAGTTGACATTTCAACGGCTTGAAAACACAATAAAGTCATTGAACTCATTTGCTTGTCAGAAAGCTCCTGAGCCAGTTCAAAACGCAGTCCCTAACCACATTAACGGTATGTCTTACTAAGAAGCTGTAGTTACTACGGAAACACTGATTTCTCCAGAAATCGACCAAAGTCCTTTCCAACAGCTAGGTACGGCCAATGATTCTGTGAATCAGAACTTGGTAAAGTGAATGAAAGTGATGAATTATCAAAGAATGTGCATATACTAAAACTAAAATTCCCCAAAAGACAAACATTGAAGATCTAACGGTAATTGGTAGTAATTTCATTGAATCAACTTCGCTATCTCTAAAGCAACGCGAAGCAGATGACACAAAACAATGGAATGACATTTGCTGAAGTTTAGGCATCGTTGCTTCACTGCGTGGCTGACCAGAATATTTAGACCCCTGAACTCACCTCGAGCGAACACACCCTGGTTACTGGGTGTATTCCTAATATCTGTCCACGATGTAAAACATATGTTGCTCGCCTCGTCCCTCTTAGTTGTAAAAAATCGGCTTTGCAAATATTTCCGGATGTTCCGTAGGAAGAACGGCAAATTCATCGTAATAAACCGGAACTATCAAAAGCGGCTATAAATCGCAAAGTTGTTATAGGTCATGATGTAAACCGTTCAGTCGAAGAAGAATCAAGTAAATGTCTTCAACACGATTGCAGTGAATGGAGATTTTTACAAGTGATCCTAGGTTTAAAGGACATAATAACGACTCATGTTATGTGCCTTAAACCGAAAACGGAATCGCATTAGCCTTCCTCTCTCAAAATATCATTTCGCACAGATATGATGAAGGATAGATTACTTGAGACGTGGTATGAATACCGAAAATTGGAACCTCCTGAAATTCGTATTCGAACAGTATACGGCATAAAACGCACGAACACTATTTTTCTTGAAATGTCTTCGCTATCAGGTCAATCAAATGCACCTGAGACAAGAAATCTGGAGTACGCGACTAATTATGGGTCGGCGAATCCACTACTATGAGTTCTTCATCTGAAACTAAAATCAAAGCTCTATCATGCTGTTACTCCAATGCTTCGGGCTTCCTGGGCAAGTACACTGAACTTTATTCACTACGACCGTGGCGTCTTGGGATTTGATTGCAATGCCAGATACCTGGTTAAGTAATTTCATACACGACTCTGAACTCGAAATTGCGCACATGTGATTTACAGAAAAGATCAAGCAACAAGAGGTGGTGGCGTCCTCCTCTACTTGCACGAAAGCACTAACTCCACTATACATTTATTTCCTAAGCTATATGTCCCAGATACATCGTTTTTCTCTACTGAATTGCATGGCAAACGTAAGTGCCTTTACGCATTAATTTATCGCCTCCTTTTCTTCATCACCTGCCGCCGACACTGTTGTTTCTAATGCAATATATTTTGCCTTGAAGCTCACGTACTCACATTAAATTCTCCTTGGTGATTTTAATGTACAGACACTAGCCACACAGAATTTGGCTGACGATTCTTTAAAAGCTTTTTTCATAGAAATAATGACGTACGCCCCTATTTACAACCATGTACAACACATAACGTCATTTTGATCTGAATTAACCCCATCTACCATGGACCTCATACTTTCAAACGTAGAACTCATGAAAGAATCTTGTTCCTATACAGCTCCACTCGGATTGAGTGATTATATCGTCATGACATTTGATTATATTTATCAATAGGAAATAGTGGGAAATACTCAACGAACGTATACAACACTGAACAATGGCTTGCTTCAAGCTCCTACTACTGCAAATCGATGAGATTTCCTTGAACTCAAATCAGGAAATCTGGGAACATTTTTACAGCGAACTCCGACTTTCAAAGATTTATCATCGAACGTGAAAATAATATGCAGTAAACAGCGTCTAAAAAGCCCCTCAGATGCAGTACTTGGAAATGGATATGTAAGCGGAACAACGCCTGGTCCAATTACTTCACGATCCGTCTGGGCTAAATTGGTGCAACTTCACCATATTGCGAAATAGTGTGTCTCCCTCATTCGAAAAGACAGGAAAAATTACCAAATCAGTCTAGTCGAAAAATTCGTTATGAATCCAAAAACATTTACCAAATAATTCAACGTCCTCCGGAATGTTAAAATGGGAATACAGTTACTGGCCTCTGTTAATGGCATAGTGACATCATTTAAAAATTGTGCAACGTTTTCCGACAACAATTTGCATCAGTAATCTCACAAGTGTCAACCCATGGACAGTCCCTAAACTCTGACCGCTGCAGCCTGCCAATTCTTTGCGGGGTGGAAATTACCCCCAACGTTTTCAAACAAAATTAATGACGATGAAGAAAACAGGTTCACCCGGTATAGATAATATACACCCAAACATTTTGTATAATCTGTCTTCCGAATTGACAATACCGAGGTCTGACGTGTTGACAATAATGTTCGAGCACAGCTTTGTTCCCGAAACTTGGAAAACGGCCCTTATTAGTTCCATCTACAAGGGTGGCGAAAGAAAAACTCCATTAAACTATGTCTGATAGCTTTATCACCAGTGCCATCGAAAGCTATGGACTCCATCATAGCTGATGCCTTGCGGAATCACTTTGAGATTATTAATTTAATCTCCGAGGCACAGCATGGATTCAGGAAAAACTATGTTGCCTGACAAACTTGCTATTAGCAAAAGAAGCTTGGTCTGTGCTACTGGATGCCGACATCTCCGAGGACGTGATTTACATGAATTTCTCAAAAAACTTTGGACCGTGTCAATCACGAAATACTTTTGTCGAAACTACTCATCTACGGAGTACAGGGTAAACTCCATGTATGGGTTGAAGAATGGTCAATATACTGTGAGATGTACGTGAGAGTCAAAAATGATATATCCGAGCCGATTAAAGTATCCCGTGGTGCCCCACAATAATCAGTCCTTTGACCGCTTTTGTTTTTAGTATATAAACGACTTTAATAATTTAGTGCAGTCGTTGGTGCTCATTTTCGCTGATGATGCTATGATTTGGCGCAAGATAAACATCACAGCCGACACGCAGAACCTGCAACGGGATCTCGATATAATTTACACCTGGTCCCTAGACAACTAAATGCCCCTGAATGCTTCGGAATGCAGCCTATTGTCGCTCAATAGCAAGTTGAGCAAAGAATAATATCTAGGTCGTACTAATATTAAGCCCACCTCTTCCGAAATCGTGTTAGGCGTGATTATCCAATATGACTTAGGAAACTCAATGCGATGTCGACTCGCTGCAAGCATAGCTGAAAGCAACTTGGGTTTCCTTAGAAGAGTCCTAGGTTCGTTTGACCCCAACGTTGTCTGCAAATTGAGTTCAACCTACATCCGTCCTCATATGGAATATGCTAAACCGGCATGGAATCCTTGGTTGAAAAAAGGTTACTCAGCTATTGTAAACTCCACAGCGCAGAGCAACAAAACTCGTTTTGGGACTTTCTAATTATCCATACACAATGGGACTTAAAATATTGAATTTGAATTCGGCTCAATACACACGGAAATGAGGCGCACTAATATTTATTTAGCAGTGCTTTATCAAACAAATCATCCTTGCGGCCGTTTGTTTCATCTTTCCCATAACACACAACTGCGTGGTCACCAATCTAAACTTTACCAACAGCATAGCAGGTTGAACTGCCGCAAATATGCAGTTTCCGTTTGCTATGTGCAATTGTGGAACAATTTACCTTCACACGTGGTACAAACTGGAACCATTGACGTTTTCAAGAAATTACTAGATGTCCACATCGACAAGTATGTTTTTCACATTTGACATTATTTTCATATAGTTTACCAACCGACTAGATGTAAATTTTCGTGGGTTCTGTAAAGCATAGAATTTTACTCGCATATAATGTATTAAAAAATCTATGAATAATAGTGGGACCTCCTAGTGTACAATAATAGGAGCTAAATCTTGACAACATTGGTTGATGACATTCCAGTCCAGGTGTCGTGACATTCTCTCAGTGCTAACGCCAGACAGTATTTGGAGGTACTAGTTAGGACTGACTTCAAATGGAAGGACCAATGTTCCGCTGCAGCTCAACATGTTCGCGAAGTTGTTTCTCGACTGAGATCCGTCCTATCCAGCATAAGACTTGATGTATTTCTGCCAATGTAGAAGGTATTAGTTTCGCCGCTTTTAGAATCACATCGTTCTACTCAAAAGCATACAGCGTCTTGCAACTCGACTGATTGAGGGTCAACAAGGGATACCTAACGCTGCATGCCTTAAGTCGCTAGACCTTTTCTCACTTACTCGCCGTCGTTTGAGAGGCGAATAAATTGAAATATTCAAGATCTTGAACGGAATAGGCGGCGTTATCATGACCGACTTCTTTGTCCTAAATCCCGTGCTGGAGACCCGCGGAAATTCACTCAAACTTTCTAAGGATCGATGTAGACTAAAGTCAAGGAAAAACTTTTTCAGCTACAAGGTGGTAAATGACTGGAAACTGCTTCCCAAATAACTTCTATCCTGCAGTTCTGTCGCGAGTTTTAGAAATAGTTTGGACCATATCTGGGGTGAAATTTTTCCTGAATACTCTTCCTAATTGCTATACAAGATTAGTTCAGTACAGTTTAGTGCAGTTGCACAGGTCAGTAAGTGGCTACCGAGCCAATAGAGCGTCCAAAATGGCTACTTATCCACTTACTGTCCTGTGCAAGTGAACTGATAGGTGGTTCACTCATTTCAGCGTTATCTGGTAAATTAAGTTAATGCTGAAGTTCTGTTTTTCATAAAACTCTTCTTTAGCTCACCTCTTACCATACTGGAGAATAAAAAATTATTTATTTTCATTTTCCCAGAATCATTCATAACGAGGTGCTCTCTAAACACAACACGTATAATCTCTTGATTTCGCGATCGTCGTGGATATCAAACGCACAACGATAAAAAATTGGCTTCTCTGCAGCTTTCCACCAAAATAAATTCTGGAAGCTCGATTGGCTCGTTAGCCACTTGCTGTCCTTTGCAACTGAACTGAACTGTGAGTCACCGACTTCTAGTGATCAAGCTAGCAGCAAAAGACATACGGGGTATCTACTTGCTTGGATAGAAGCATTGCTTATTGGTAGAAAATTCAGCGTTAGTGTTAGGTTCATGTTGTCCAACAAACCGACGTGATCACTGGGGTCCCTCAATGTTTGGTACTAAGTCCTCTTCTATTCCTGATTTTTATTGACAACTAGTCGTCTGCCTTGAAGTGTCCATGTTTTTATCTTCGAGGATTATGTAAAGTTCATCGGATCAAAGCATCAAGATACCTCGATACGCGATCTTGAGCGGGTCATAAACTAGTCATACACGTGGGACCTTCCACATAAAATCAAACTCTCATCAGCAGTGGATGATATGATTCGGTAAAGGTATCGGAAAATTCCCTCGATGTTGACGCTGCATAGTGTGTTAATTATTTAGGATTACTGTTTTGGGATGACTTCAAATGGGAGGACTAATGTGCCGCTACCGCTCAGCGTGTACGCAAGGTAAATCTGGGCTATCGACCAGGAGACCCTATGTGTTCCTGCCAATTTACCTGGCATTCATTCGGCCAAATATCGAAAATTGTGTTCAGGCCGGGTTTCCGCACTTTTAAAAGGACATCCTTAGACTTGAAAGCGTACAGCGCCTTGCTACTTGCATGATTGAGGGTGAGCGAGGGAAACCGATGCTGTACTTTTGATGTCTCTCGATCTTTTCTTTCTTAGGCGCCGTCGTTTAAGAGGTGACCTAAGTGAAAGCCTTGAGGATTAAAGGGTTTAAGTGGCGTGGCAAAATGTAAAAAAACTTTTGGCAGTGTTATGTACTTCTCTGCAGCTTTCCGACGAAAGAAATTATGGACACTCGATTGGCTTCTTAGATATATATATATTGTCCTGTGCAAACTAAACTGTACTGAATAGAATGGCGGAAACGAAGCTAACTCGTACTCTGCTCATTCTAACTATGGAAAAGCCGCTTATTTGCGAAAGCTAATCTGTGGCAAATGGACCGTTTCAGAGTTCAGGATGTATTGCGCATGGCAGGGCTAATCAACTGCCAGGTAAAAAGAGTCCATCGTGTAGGTCGGTGGAACCAAACTGTGAATAGCGCTCACCCGATTTTAGTATAATGTCTAAACCAGCTGGACGATGATACGATTCTTTCGATAAGTGCTTACCTTGAACGCTACACAACTGAGTGTTTCGAAGTTGTCCGGATATTGGGTCTCAACTACTCTTTCATCGAAATCTTTCAAAAACGCATATGGCTGGCTTGAAAACTCCCATAAAATATAAACATTCATTCATTCAGTCAGTCACATGAGGCGAAGACAACTTCACGCCAGTGGTCCCGGTCTGTCGCTGCTTCCGTTGCCGTCTGCACCGTGAATCCTTGTGTATGTAGTTCGCGTTCCAAAGTTCTGCGCCAAGTTTCCTTGGGCCGTCCCCTTGTTCGTTTACCTTGCGGATGCCAGTGCATGGCTACCTTCGTATGCGAACTGGGATCCATCCTGCAGACATGACCGAACCACGGATCTGTTGTCATCGTTTCCGTAGCAACGTAGGTTTTACGGGAAAGGGTTGCTAGCCCTAAGCCCAACCCTCCTCCTTTCTCAGACGGGCTTGGGACCGTCTTTGGCGGAGTTATAAAATATAAACACCATAGCCAAAATAAAATATTTAATTCATCTGTTGTAGTAGTCATCGAAGACATTCTCCAAAATGGCCTGATAGTAGAATACGAGTGCGGGATTAGTTCTTTCGCAAGCGTACGCCTCACAGGACTTCAAGACACTACACCAGAAAATAAGCAAGATTCGGTTTTCGGTATGCTTTTAAACAACGAAAATCTATGTTCAACTGCCAATAGACCCGCACTAGCTGGTTCGCAAGCGCGGTCTAACCACTTATCTAATGCTTCGATCTCAATAAACGTGTGTATCAACAAAGGTGTATGAATCCGCGTTGATGTCTTGAAAATTCCTCTTTCGGTCCAGCAAGATCAAACGAACTGGAGAAATTTGTTTCCCACCCTAAACCCGTGTTCCTTATCAAGTTTTTTTATCATAATTTTCCCGTGTTATTTCTTGTTTGTTCTTTAAATTGAAAATAACATTCAAACTAAATGTTAAATCTGTGACAGTTTTCTTTCCCGAACATTGTTCATTGGTTAACTGCACTTGGGCTTCCGCAGATTTTGATTTGTCCGTTACCCGTGTTTACCGTTATTGGAAAACGGTCATCTTTTGTGCTCTCAACTGAGCTGTTTGATTCCCGTTTATTGGACACGTTGGGTTTGCATTGATACCTGTATTTGATTACCGTTGGGGTCTGTTATATTTTGCTTGTTAATCGTCTTTGTCAATATAGTACAGCGTAAATTGACGTATTGTTCTGATTTGGGATCGATTCGTAAACGCTCGTCATTCCCGGTATAAGAATCTCGTGGCTTGTAGCAGGCAACTAGTTTCCGTCACAGAAACTATTCCCCAGTGACGATTTGGTCGCTACAGTACTCAACCTTAGTATTCGATTTGGACCGTATTTGTCTCAATTGGAAAAAATACAGTACTCAACGTCAAATTTGTGGACGCAATACAGTACTCAACGTTGGAATTCGATTTGGACCGTATTTGTCTCAATTGGAGAAAATACAGTACTCAACGTCAAATTTGTGGACGCAATACAGTACTCAACGTCGAATTCGGTGACGTCAATATGCTTGTTACCCGCAGTTTTGTCGAAAAGATCAAATCTTCCCGACAATTGGTCGATAATGGAAAGGAAGGCACCGCAGGTGAGCGCATTCATTGTTCTGTTGACGGTTCTCGAGGTAGCTCGAGGGGTTCAACTATAGAATCAAACATCCTTGTTCGTAAGGCTAAAATGCGCCTTGAACTCCTAAAACTGTCGCAGGAAACACTCGAAATGCAGCACAAACTGAAATTGCTTGAGGCGGTACAGGAGGTTGGAATGGCTGAGATTGCTGCTTCTACATCCGACGATGCAGATTCACACTTGCAAGATATTGATACCAATCAAATGGTTGCAAGTTATCTTGCGCATTGTGGGCTTCAAAATTCAGAAGAAGCTGACTACCCTCGTTCGGAGGTAGAAGATTCTGTTCGTAATAAAAAGCTGGTAGTTTACCAAGATCTGACCTTCCAAAGATAGAATTGATGTCTTTTGATGGTTCAGCTAGAACCTACTGGAAATTTTTTCGTCAGTTCGAGACCTATGTGGAGTCTAGAACTCATGATGACAGACAGAGGTTTCTATATTTGCTATATTATTGTCGAGGTATAGCAAAAGAAGCTATTTAAGAGTGTGTCATGCTGCCACCTGAACGTCGTATAAGCAGGCGAGATCAATCCTGAAGGACCTATTCGGCCAACCGCATACGATAGCAAGATCCATGCTGGATGGACTGTTCAGTGCGCAACGATTGTCACACCTGGTGATAAAAATGAGTAATTTTCAAATTGCTTTATAGCAAATGAACTACACTGTGGACCCTAATTCATTGATGGTGCTTGAACCCTTGGTCCACACACTTCCTCTGTATCTACAGCAGCAGTGGGTTGCGAACGTCGAGCAACGTACTTGCAAAGGCCGAATAAAAAGCAAAACTTTGCTCAGTGGCGTGCAAACGACACAAGTGAGATTGAAAATCCAGGATGCTCAACCTGTGGGGGTACTCATGGAGTGCCATCTTGCAAAGAGTTTATTACCGCCGACTGCGAGACACGTTGGAAAAAGGCGAAGCAGTGTCACCTGTGTTTCAAATGCCTGAAGGCTGGTCATGACAGAAAATTTTGTCGTGACACTAATTCATGTCAGGTCGTTGGCTGTAAAGCTCCTCACCACACATTGCTGCATTGGGAACCTTAGGTCCAGTCTCACGTTGAAAGCAAAACAGTAAGCATGACGAACTGTGGGCAAGTTGTCTCTATGGGGGTATTACCTGTTCGCTCGGTAGGACCTGGAGGGTTTCTGGAAGCATACGCTTTTCTCGATTCTGGTTCTGATACGACAGTCGTTTGTCGTGAAGTCGCTGAAAAACTTAAACTTGAGATGCAAGCTTCAGAAACTCGCATTAAGACGATGAACGGTACAATGTCCGCTCGCGAGCTTGCTAGTGAGTTCAATTTGGAATCGCTAAATGGACTTCAGATAATTGACATCAACAAGGCCTTGGTCGTTGATGAAATCATGCTATTTGCGAACATGCGGCCTGGTATTTGGGGAAACTAAACTTAAACGCATGGTTATCTTGATTGCATGTGACATCCCGGAAGCACATTGGGCAATTGAACAACGATTGGGTGCTTGGAAACAGCTAAACGCTGTGAAAACCTCACTCGTTCGGGTGTTGTTGGGACCTACGAACTATAAAGCGCATAAAACAGCCCTGGTCAATCTGCTCTCTTGCGGAGTTTGTGAAATAGAATCGCTGTTGAGAAAAATGTACGACTCGGAATTTGAAGATTCGAGTTGCATTAGGAACTCCCGTCGAAGATAGAAAGGTAGTTCAGCTAGTAGAGGAAGAATCAAAGTTAGTCGTTAGGCATTACGTAGTACATCTTCCCTGGAAGGATAGTGTCCCCAAACATGCCACTAGAGGGTCAGTCGCGTTCAAGCGAATAGAAAGTCTGGAATGGTTCCTAAAATATCCTCAATTTTGTCTAAAATTAACAGAAGTGATGTATGCGAAGGTGACCAAGGGGCATGCAAGGAAGGCTGGACCGTATGTTGCCGAAAATAATCGGCCCTTGTGGTATCTACCTCATCACGCTGTGTTGAACCCCAAAAAACCAGAAAAACTTCGGGTAGTAGTGGATTGTGCTGCCAAATTTCATTACTTTGCACTAGATGATATGCTGTGTCAGGGTCCTGATACAACAGCGAATCTGGTTACCGTGTTTTTGCGTTTCAGGATCAGTCGGGTAGCTCTAGCTGCAGACATTGAGGAAATGTTCATGCAAGTTAAAGTACCTGACCAGGATTTATCGGCGTTACGATTTCTGTGGTGATATGAGAAGAATGTTGACGTCGGTCGTTCTTGAGAAGCTGAGTTACCTGACACTGAATTACCTCAGTCGGATTTTGTGACAGAATTTCCCGGCAATAATTCGGATCAGATGGAGAGCACGCCTGTCTCACATGACACTAAATCAGCCCAAATAAAAAGTAGGCCTGGTTCACATGACACTGAATCAGCTTCAATTGGAGCGATGTATGGTCAGCATGACAATCCGTATGATTGGCGTGAAACTTTCGGTTGTATACCTGATGAACCATTTATGTTTGGAAATCCGGATACAATATTTTGTAATTTAGACTTGTTTGGATGGCTCATAATGTCGCTGTTTGAGGATGCAATATATAAGGCTCGTTCAGGTAGGATATCATGCATGAGCTTATTGTAGGGCGCAGGCAGAACACGTAGGGTGGGGAATAGGGTGTACCTGTAGTGTCGTGCCCGGAGGCTGGTGCTTAAGGTGAGAGGCGGGTTTTCGGATCTGCTGACCCCAGAAATACTACCAAGCATTCAGTTTGCCGGTTGCATGCTAAGACGAACGTTGATTACACTGAAGGCAAATGTTTTAGGTGGAAGGCGGGTCTTCGGGTCTGCCAACTCCAGAGATACCACCAAACATTTGATCGCTTAGTCGCTGTCATGGGTCGCGCCGGTACACGGGTCGGGTAGCCAGTTAGAGAAGAGCGCGCAGTTCAGTGTTTGTGTCTCAACTTGCTTTACAGATTGGAGGAATTTTGGTGGGCGGTGTATGAATCCGCGTTGATGTCTTGAAAATTCCTCTTCCGGTCCAGCAAGATCAAACGAACTGGAGAAATTTGTTTCCCACCCTAAACCCGTGTTCCTTATCAAGTTTTTGTGTCATAATTTTCCCGTGATATTTTTTGTTTATTCTTTAAATTAAAAATAACATTCAAACTAAATGTTAAATCTGTGAGAGTTTTCTTTCCCGAACATTGTTCCTTTGTTTAACTGCACTTGAGCTTCGGCACATTTTGATTTGTCCGTTACCCGTGTTTACCGTGATTGGGAAACGGTAATATTTTGTGCTCTCAACTGAGCTGTTTGCTTCCCGTTTATTGGACACGTTGGGTTTGCATTGAAACCTGTATTCGATTACCGTTGAGGTTTATTATATTTCGCTTGTAAATCGTCTTTGTCAATATAGTACAGCGTAAATTGACGTATTGTTCTGATTTGGGATCGATTCGTAAACGTTCGTCACTCCCGGTACAGGAATCTCGTGGCTTGTAGCAGGCAACTAGTTTCCGTGACAGAAACTATTCCCCAGTGACGGTTTGGTCGCTACAGAGGGTGCTGCGAACCCGAGCAACAATAGAATAATATATGCGCAGAATAGAAAACCGTGTACTGTACACAAATGGTTGCAGTATACGTAATAATAGCGGGAGAGCTGCAACTTGCTGCATAGCAAAACCAGTTCGATAAAATTGCCATCTAAGCTCCATATTTAAAATCAGATGATCATGTACCGTCATTTGTATCAACAAATTACACCAACTATCGTCAGGATCTGGATACTGATGCTACGGGAGGGGTGTTGCAATTATAATAAATAAAGACCATCCCCACAGTGAGACATCGTTAAAGATGGCTTCTAATACAAACCAACTAACATCGGTATTTCTTACAGTCGCTAAGAGCATACTGGCACTTGCCAGCGCTTATAGAAGCCAGGCTGTTTCACCATTAGACGATCAATTTCTGAGGGACACATTGGAAGTTATAAAAGGGTTATGCCACGCATTATTGATTATTTGAGACTTTTATCTCTCGGGAATCGACTGGCGTACCGATATTTCTTCAATGAGGTAAGCTGAGTCGCAATATCTGGACTTTTTTTATATCAGGGTCTTTGATCAGCATGTCAGGGAACCTAAAAGGTTTAGGTCACGACACACTGTGTCCACTTTGGATTTGGTTTTATCGTTTCATGAAAGAGATATTTATGGGATCCAATATCTTTCGTCACTAGGCAAGGTGGCCACGCTGTTATTGTTTTTGCCTGGACTTTAGTGCACCCTAGTCACCAAAAAAAGAAGTCCCGCAACTTTAGTCGAATGGGCATCGTCCATGTACAAACTCTAGCACTGAATCTAATTTGGGAACCAGACGAATTCGAACATATTGTAGAAATCCGGTGGAATATTACGAGAGACCACAAATGCAACGACAGAAAAGTTTTGCTCCTCTACAACCAATCAGAAAGCGAGTAAAACCCACTGGAGGAGCGCGTTTATTAGCAAGGCTATCAGATGGCGTGACCATAGCTAGAGGGCTTACAAATTCTCTGGAACTCGCAGATCTAAAATGCAGTACATACAGACCAGAAATTAAGCTGTTGCGCTGCAAAGAAAAGCTAAAAGGGACTCCTTCGCCAAAAAAGCAAAGATTAACTTGAGAGCTTTCTATGGCTATGTTCGGTCTAATCGATCTTTAAGAGACTAAATAGGAAAGTTATTGCTGGATGATTGCACAGAAAAAAGCCGATGCATTGCGTTCATTCTTCTGCAGTGTTCATCGACGTGATTCAGGTAACTGTTTAGAAACACTCGAGTGCAGAGCACCTCTCTTTATCTCTATGGAGGTTGATCAGGGAATAGTCACCACAGTTCTGTCGCAGTTGGATAAAACTAAGTCTGTTGGCCTCGACGGTATACATACGGCTATTCTTCATCCCCTCGCGAATATGGTTAGCCTTGCAATCAGCAATCTTCTTGCAGCTGCCTTACCCTAGGGTATACTACCGGATGACTGGAAAAGAGCGGCGGTAGTAGCCATATATAAAAAGGGTCCCATTAAGGATTTACCTAACTAAACCGGTAATCCTGACTGGTATTCTTTGCAAGTGCTTGAAAAAACTCATTTGGCAGCAGATATGTAAACATTCCGTAGCCAATTCCTTACTATTCGATGCGTAGCACGGACTGTTTCTGCTTAACTAATCTTCTGAGCTTTCTTGATAAAGTGACATTACGGCTCAATGAAGCAAGATTAGTCGAAGTATGCTACCATGATTTTTAAAAGGACCTTGAATCGGTGAAACATGGATACCTTCCGCACAACTTAAAATGTGTAGTGTCACCGTTGGACTACATCGATGGTTAGACAGCTTCCTAATTGATAACACTATGTTAGAATTGCAGGGGTGTGCTCAGAGGAATCACTGATACACTGTGGAGTGCCTAAAGGCTCAGTACTTGGTTCACTGCTTTTTCTTATTTTTGTAAACGACGTAGCATCCTGCTTGAGTTAACGTTGCTTCCTGTTTGCTGATGATGTTAAAATCCTAGGATTTGACATTAGAGATACGCTTGGCACTGATTTAGAAAAAGTATTCGCGTGGACATAAACATGGGACTTGCCACTAAACTTGTGGAAGAGCTGCGTTCTGACGACTGATTTGGTGAAAATACAACTAGAAGTCGGCGGAGGAAGTATCATAATAGCTGCTGCTCAGAAAGTGAAGGATCTCGGTATTACATTACCGGCAGATTTTAAGTTGGCTACTAAATATGACGAAGCAGTAAACGAGGCTCCCAGAATAGCTTATAGACTGCGCTCAGCGTTGTCATGCCGAAAACCTTCTATCTTTATTCCTTATAAAAAGCAGTCGTGCGGTCTCACTTGGAATATTGCGTTCAATTCTGGTCACCGTACTTGAAATTTGATATCGCTGGTCTCGAAAGAGTCCAGCGCCTTGAGACTAGGATGGTTGAGGGTCAGGCAGGGAAAACCTACGAGGTAAGACTCGAAGACCTGGACCTGTTCTCACTAAAGAGACGGTGGCTGAAAGCGACCTAATAGAAGCCTTCAATATTCTGAAGGGTCTCAGGGGTGATAATTGTTATAAATTACACGAATACAACCCAAGTAATAATTACCCAAATGTTTAGCACTGCAAACCCTTTTTGCTATCAGTCACAATTGACTAACTAAACCCAACAATACACGTAGCAAGAACAAAGGCAGTCTGTTCAGACAGAGTGCTTTACCGTCTCTGACCAAAAAGCCATTAGGCTGCGGCTCGTGTGTATTTATCAACTGAATCAATATGGCCGACAAAATTACCAATCAGAATCGAGAATCATAAGCTATAAGTTATACTGAGTTTTTGAGGAAAATAATAATAATTCCTCAACACTTCTTCTTTTGAGATTCACCGGGACTGACGTGGATTGACATGCAACGGTTTCACGGGTTTGCCTTTTCTGGTTGTCCAGTGACGTGGTTGCAGACTATGGTCAGTCGGTATTCCATTCCTGATAGATTCACTTGGTTTCAGAAGGTTGAACGTTTTATACAGTATCTCCTGTGGTATTCGGATCTCGACGAGCGTATCAGATGTTGCGGATCTCAGGCGTAACTGATTTCTGTGCCGTGTGATGACACATTTTCCAGCTTTAACATCCAACATTACACTGCATCTGCGACGAATGATGTTACCATCGATCCACGGTGGACTTGATGTTCTGTAGTCTCGTACGTGGACGGCAGTTAGTGGTTCGAAGCATGACTGTTGATTCACATTGAGCGGCATTTTGGTTTACTTAGACAGCACAGCATTGTTCCAAGTACGTTGTTTCTTCCTCCCTCGCTGGGATTTTGCGTCTGGGTAACGTATCGTTCGGCGTAGTTCTGTGAGCAAGTAGAAAACGTTGCAGACTATCGACGGATATCCCCTCCGCACGTGATTTTAGAAGAGCACGTTTGAAAGTGTCGACAAAGCTTTCGTCCTGGCCATTTGACTGAAGATAGTAAGCTGTAGATGTGACACATTGTTCTGGTTACAAAATTCGGCGAAAACGTCGGATGTAAATTGTGAGCCATTATGAGATACGAGCGTTTCTGGAAATTCATGCTGATTAAACAAGCGACGCATTGCGCTGATCGTGTTGCTGGATGTTGCAGATGACATCTCGATTATTTCGGGCCATTTCAAATAAGAATCGACAACAACGAGGTACATGATACCGTTTATTGTACCTGAGAAATCGACATAAATTCGTTCCCACGGGTTTTTCTGGTGTATGCCACGGTGCAAATGGTACACGGTTAGTTATCATGGCTGCCTGCTGACATTGACGACATTAGTTGACGAACAGATCAATATATGCGTCCATACTAGGCCAATAAGCAAAACTGCGAGCGATCGCCTTCATGCGTTGAATGCCTAGGTTCTCATTGTGGAATTGTCGAACAACACGATTGCGAAGATTCTTTGGAAGAACAACGCGATCATTGAAAGCGATTCACGTCTTCGGTAGAATTACGAAAGTTCACCAGAAGGCGTAAATTTCGGCCAACCACAGTAAGTATATGTGATTGCTTGCAGCAACGTTTCATCTGTTTGCGTACATTGTTTAATATCCTCAGCTTTGACAGGCAATTCCTGCACTGTGTTGTCAAATTGTCGCTGCATAGCTTGCTCCATGGAGACGCATTCAATGACTGTATCTTTGTCTGGTTGATCTGGAACCGGGATTAGGTGGGACAGCGCGTGCGTTAGACCAAAATCTTCAGAATGGCTATATCGTATATATAAATCGTATTCCAATAGTATGAGAGACCATCGTTGTAACTGGTTAACAGAATGTGCCGGTATACGATTTTTGAGCCGAATATTGGAATCAAATGCTTGTGGTCGGTTAGTAACTTAAAGTGACGACCATAGATCAACTTGTGGAATCGTTTGACCGCGAAGATGAGAGCTAATGCTTGTTTTTCGATTTGACCATATTTGCGTTCGGTTGGAGTCAATGGCTGTGAAACATACATAATCGCCTTCTCGTTTCCATCGGGAAATTTGTGAAGAATTACTGCACCCACACCATATCCAGATGCATCAGCTGCCACGAGTGAAGGAAGCTTAAACCGCTCGCACTCTCTGTTAACAATGGCTTTGTGTGTCGGATTCCTGCATAACCAGTTTAAGGCATCGATAACGTGTGTTAAAGAGTGATGACTTGTCTCAAAATAGATGTTTCAATGTTTCGACTGTCTGTATGAATGAACGGTCGCGTGGGTTTTGTGGCAACATAAAGTGACAATATTTATCGAGGTCACTGGGGCCAAGTTTGCGAAGTAGGAGTCTAACTTTCCACGCATCGTCCTGTGTGGCAAAATCTACGCGCAATAAATCTTCATACCTATGGAACCACGTCTTGAACGTGACATTAGCCTCAGCGTCGAAATTAAATTCATGGATACTATTAGCAATACCATTGACGGATGGTGGAGCAATGCTGCTCGCTGAAATTTTACTTTGAACTTATAAATCTATCAACTTTATTTGCTGTTCGAGCTAAATTTTTAATTAACTTTGATCCATTTTTAAAAAAATCAATATCCTCGTCTCCAATAATGTTATATATTACTGAAATAGAACCCAAGTAATAATTACCCAAATGTTTAGCACTGAAAAACCTTTATGCTATTAGTCACAATTGACTAACTAGCAAAACACTACGCGTAGCAAGAACGAAGTTAAGACAAAGAGCATTACCGTCTCTGACTAAAAAGCCATTAGGATGCGGCTCGTGTCTATTTATACACTGAATCAAAATTCCCGACAAAATGGACCAATCAGAATCGAGAATCATAAAATTTTAAGTTATAATGGGTTTTTGAGGAAAATAATATTATTTCCCTAACAATAATATTACTCAACTCCCTAAACGTATCCCTAAAACATCTATAAAGTATAATTCTATGAAACTTCTTAAGAGGTTGTTGGCACGTGATCACTTTTTCAGCAACCGTGTGGTCAACTTCTGGAACAAGCTCTCAGATTTTATAGTAAAAGTCCCAAATGTGTTGAGCTTCAAAGGGAGTTAGACGCTAAATGGCCAACCATATTTCCGCAATATGTCTAATAAATGAAAAAACTTTTAAAAAAATATTTATCGTCACATTTTCCATCTCATATCTGTTCATGCCTGTGCAACATGACACCATCTTAGACCACATGCAATCTATGACTTTGCTGCACTTTGTCTCGCATAGGCTAGTTATATCATACACTATATATTGTTCACACATATAATTGCATTGTTTCCTCGAAAGATGACCTCTCATCGAGCCCGGTGAAGAGAAGCCTCGACTCACTTTCCATATATCTGAAAACAAGTACATGTGAAACGTATGAACTGCATACTCAAAATTGAAGTGCCGGGCGCACAACCCCACACCTTCGGAGGAAATCTGACCGCGTGATTGACTTTAAGCCACCTTCAGCCCTGTGCAACTTAAACTTAAAGTTGAACTCAGTCGCGGCTTCAATTACTGGGACCGAAGGACGGCCTTGAAAACACATGACGTATCATCGCATACGACGAGGATACCAGAGAAAAATGAACCTACTTTGGAAGCTTTTCACTGACAAATTCTGGACGCTTGATTGGCTTATCAGTCATTCACAGTCCTGTGCCAACTGGAGAGAAATTTATTTTTATTTTTCCAGCATCATTCATAACGAGGTGCTTCCTAAATACAAGCTGGATAATCCCTTGGCGTTGCGATGGTTAAGGATATCAAAATCAAAATGAAAATAAACGCCTTGGCAGTGGTGATTGCTTCTCTGCAGCTTTCCACAGAAAGAAATTCTGGACACTCGATTGGCTCGTTAGCCACTTACTGTTCTGTGCAACTGAACTGAACTGAACTTCATCGCCAAATAGATCCACCTAACATGTCAGTCATCGAAAGGCCTGATATTGTTACTCCACTTAAGGAGTTATCCTTTACTGATGATGAGGTTAAACTTGCTCTTGCAGCAACTAACCCCCATAAATATTCAGGCAACACGACATTTACTCTCAAATTATAAAGAACCTGGCGCCAATACTATCAGGAACTGCGGGTTTTTTTTTAAACGCTTCCGTGCAACGTGAATATATTCCGAGTACTTGGAAGCTGGCTAATGTGATTCCTATACATGAAGGTGGCAGTCGATCCTCAGTTTGTAAGTACAAACCTGTAAGTTTTACTAGCATCCTATGTTAAATCCTGGAGAAACTTATTACTAATATAATAATATAATATATTCTTGGACATCCAAGGCATCTAATACATGATCAGTTTATCAAATTGGAACAGCAAAAGAAACTTTAACGGTGCAAATGACCGAATTGAGCGGGATTTTTAAACATTTTATGCGTTTAATAATGGGAACGATTACACAGTAATTAAGAAAAAAATGTCAATGTCTAATAAAAGTAAGGTTTCATTCAAATTTTGTCAGAATTCACGAATTGCGAGGATGGGAAAACATGGAGAACATAAATGGAAAAAGTGGAGTGAATTGTAATAAATTGTCGTAAAAAATTGATAAAAAATTATATATGCATCAATTTATGTTTTTTTACGGAATGATTGGTTGAGAAGATGGAAAAGGGAACATAAATCCATCAGAATAAGAAAATCTGAGAAATTCTGGGGGATGTGAGAGGGTGTGGTTAATAGCATGGGAGTAGGGTACGCTGTGTACTCCAATACTCTTGAAGAATTGTAGACGAATCGAAACCATAATGTGTTCACCAGTCGGGGTTTCGTTATCTGCAGGAGAGTAAATTGCAAATGGAACAAATCTCGGGCGGATAGATTTCGAGCCAGTTTCAGTGATTGTTCGGTATTTGAAGACACTGGAATATAATGGAAGATATTCTCTCCACCATCATGGTGAGAATTCATCGAAGTAAAATAGTTCATCATTTAAAAAAATGAGAATGTACATTAAAAACATAATGATTTTCAGGTTTTTTTACTTTTTTTATATTTTTGGTAGATTTTATTGTTTTGCAAGTTTGAATAAAAATGTGACATTTATAAGACTCATATGAATTAAAAGACAGATATATACATAATGGTGTATAGAAAATGTCATGGAAGGCAATGTGACAAATAGACAAATGTGATGCAAGTCCCAACCTATGACCAGACATGCATAGACCCTATGTAACCTGACACTACAGCAGCGTTATGAATAGATAATCAGAAAAATATTTTTTTAGTTGTTTCGAAATTTTTTTAGAGAAGCATTTGTTTACGATAGAAACCTGAATCGAAACAATAAGGATAACTATATTTAAACAAAAAGGGGGCTAAGATAAGCCTAAAGATACAATAAGTAAAGGTACATATAATACTAGTCCCAGGTTTTGATGTATGTATGATGTTAGTATAGTTAAGGATAGGATCTGCCGCCATCTAGTTGATTACTCGTTGCTAAAGTCTGCTCAGCACGGCTTCCTTGAAGAGAAGTCGTGCCTAACAAACCTATTATGTTTTCTTAACGAAGTCATCATGAGGCTAGATAAAAGCCAACAAGTTGAAGTTTATACTTAGACTTTTGTAAGGCCTTTGATTCGATAAACCACAGATTGCTTGCAACCAAACTTGGTTATATGGGTATCGATTGTTTAGTGAAGAAATGGATAATAGGCTTTTTTAAGCAATAGATTCTTTCGTGTCAGGATAAGCAGTATGTATTCGTCGAAAGTAAAAGTTGTTAGTGGAGTCCCACAGGATTCCATACTTAGACCGCCAATTTTCCTAATTTTCATCGATGGTTTGGCAGCGTCGCTCAAGTGTCCCTGCTAAACTTTCGCGGATGATGTCAAGTTTATCGGATCACTGGATGAACAGGATCTTCTTGGGGATATAAATAAGGTCAATAAGTGGTCTGCTACATGGGATCTACCAGTTAACTTCAATAAAAGCTATCTCTTGTCTAAAGTCAATAAGAAGTTAGATGTTGCTGAACCAGATGGTATACTTGAGATAATTGGAGTGCTGAAAGATTGTGACTTAGGTATAGAGGTTTCAGTGGACTTTAAATCGGCTGATCAATGCGCTGCTGCTGCACAACGCGCTAGGAGCGAGATTTTTCGCCTTCGATTAGTTTTATAATGCAGGTCCCCAGAGGGCTTTATACCATTATACAAAGCAATCGTGAGACCACATCTTGAGTATTACGTTCAAGCATGGTCACCTTATTCGGAAAAAGATATTGCCAAGCTTGATGTTGCTCAACGCCCAGCTACTTGTATGACTGTAGGGCAATCAGGTAGGTCGTATGAGCAACGATTGCTGAGTCTGAAGCTCTTCTCACTAAAAAGGAGGCGGCTACGTGGGAACCTGATTAAAACCTTCAAAATGATGTCAGGTTTCAGTACTATTCATCTTAGTAAAATGTACGCTCTAGCGCCGAATGCGGGTACTCGAGGTCACCCATTAAAACTGGCCAAGCGACATGTCAGGTCAAATGTTCGTAAGTTCTTCTTTAGTAAAAGGGTAGTTAATTACTGCAATCGTCCTCCTAAACAAGTTGTTTGTTCTACTTCGATAGGGGGTTTTGAGAATGGACTCGACCCTGTGTGACCTTCATTATTTACTGATTTTTATCCATACGTGAATAGTTGGTATGACTGTCATGTTGTCTTTGGAACGCCACCGGAAGAAATCTGGACGCTCGATTGGCTTTTATTCACGTTCAGCTCTGTGCAACTTCAACTTGAACTTGAACTGCTTAACCAATCTTCCAAGCTTTCTTGACAAAGTGACATTACGCCTCGATGAAGGGAGAGTAGTCGAAGTCTGCTATCTTGATTTTCAAAAGGCATTTGACTCAGTGAACCATAGGTACCTTCTACACAAACAAATTATGTGTGGCGTCACAGGTGACCTTAATCGATGGTTAGACAGCTTCTTAACTAATCGCACTATTTATGTTAGAATTGCAAGGGTGTGCTCAGAGGAATCACTGATTCTCAGTGGAGTACCTCAAGGCTCGGTGCTTGGTCCATTACGTTTTCTTACTTTTGTGAACGACCTGGCAGTGTGCTTGAGTTAACGCTGCTTTCTGTTCGCTGATGATGTTAAGATCCTAGGAACCGACAGTAAAAATACGCTTATCTCTGATTAAGAAGGAGTAATCGAGCGGACAAAGACCTGGGACTTGCCACTAAACTTTCGGGAAGAGTTGTCTTCTGACGACTGATTTAGCGACAACCCAACTACAAGTTGTGAAGGAACTATTACAATAGATGCTGCTCAGAAAGTGAAGGATCTTGGTATTACTCTAACACACGATTTTAAATGGGCGAATCAATGTGCCGAAACTGTAAACAAGGCTCGTAGAGAATTGTTCAGACTTCGCTCAGCGTTATCATTCCCTTATACAAAGTAGTCGTGCGGCCTCACTTGGAATACTGCGTTCAATCCTGGTCACCGTACTTAGAAAAAGATATAGCATGTCTCGGAAGGGTCCAGCGCCTTGCGACCAGGATGATTGAAGGTCAGACAGGTTAAACCTATGAGGCTAGACTCAAGGACTACGGTTTGTTCTCACTAAAAAGACGGCGGCTGCGAGGTGACCTAATAGAAGCCCTCGAAATTTCAAAGGGTCTTACGGGTGATAATATTACTGAAATCCTTGAACTTGCCCATAAAGCAGCTATAAAGGGTAATTCTATGAAACTTCTTAAGAGTAGGTCCAGGTTGCTAGCACGTGAGCAGTTTTCAGCAACCGTGTGGTCAACTTCTAGAACAAGCTCCCAGATTGTTTAGTAAGCCTCCCAAATGTGTTGAGCTTTAAAAAGGAATTAGACGTTAAATGGTCTATCATATTTCCGCACATTGTCTAATGAAGAACTTTAAAAAAACGTATTTTTACATTTTTATCATATATGTCGCGGCCTGGACAACCTGACAGCAAATTAGCCCACATCTTCTTCTTCTTTTTCTTCTGAATAGACGGCAGGAGGACTACAGTCCGTGAAAGCCGCTTCACCTCCCGGGTCTCTGCTATCTCAGCGTAGATTCCCCACCAGGAGTTACTGAGCTGAAAGAGTAGGCGAATCGCGCAGGATAGCGGGAAGTTCACCGTACAATATGCGTTTACACTGCTCTTCGGTGACTGCCCTGACTGCATCAGTGGAGAGTGCATTCCAAATATTGACCACTCTAGTCGACAGAGTAAACGATGGCTTCAGGTGTTCCGTTCGGCGCTTCTGCAACTTCAGCGAATGACCTCTAGTTCTGGAGTCCGTGGATACCGAAAAAAATTGTTGAAGTTCCGTTCCGTAATATCCAAGCCGGATTCTCCGCGTGACCAGCAAATCATATCGCATTCTTCGATATTCCAGTGGGAAAAGTTTGATTTCCCGCAATCAGGCGTCATGGGGAATACGAAACATACCCCTCACGCACTTGGTAGCCCTGCTTTGGACTTTCTCCAGACGATCCTTCTCCCCTTTGGTTAACGGATAGTTCACCGGAAGCCCAAATTCTAGTATTGGTCTGACGTGAGAGCTATACAGAACTTGAAAAACTTTGGGATTTATCTCTAAGAAGGATCGTCTCAATGCCCACCACATGCGGCTGGCAGAACCGACATTTCTGGCAGTATCCTCCGCAGTTTTGAGGGATGAAGTTACCATCACCCCCAAATATCGCTCTAGATCAACTATCCTGAGACCATGGCCCTCCAAATGATATGCATGTCGCATGTTGTTGCTCCCGATGTGCATGATAGCACACTTCTTTTCATTAATCGGGAGCATCCATCTGTCAGTCCAATTCCGCAGTTCATTCAAATCATTTTGCAAGTGGGAAGCGTCAGCGGCAGTCGTGACAGAAGCCCACACCTTCAGATCATCTGCAAATAAGAGACAACCACTGTTCAGAATACCGGAAAGGTCACTCACATAGAGTTTGAACAAGGTTCGCCCCAGAACGGATCCTTGTGGTACACCAGAAGTTGGGATAAAGGATGCAGATCTGGCCCCATTGACTTCAACGAAGCTTCGCCTTCCGATAAGAAAGTCCTCAATCCAATCAAGCAGAGAAGCCTCGATACCAGACATTCTTAGTTTCCAAATAAACCTCTGATGTGGAACACGGTCGAATGCTTTACTGAAGTCGATGAAGACTGCATCAACTGGCACACCAGCGTCAAGGCTTCTGCACCAATGTTCTCGGGCGGTCAGTAGATTGGAGATACATGAGCGGCCTTCCGTGAAGCCGTGTTGGACATTCGAGCATTGTTGGGTCTCGCACAAATACTGTTCTATCTTATCCTTTACAATCCGTTCCAGCAATTTGCCTACGACAGACGTAAGAGTAACAGGACGGTAATTTACAGGGTCTGATAAGCTCCCACCTTTGAACATCGGCTTTACTATACCCATTTTCCAATCCTCTGGTAGACGTCCCGAATTGATTGAAATTTGGAATAAAGCGGCTAAAGGTGAACTGATGATCCTTGATAAAGGTTTTAATATGGCAGGGTGAATACCATCAGGACCTGGAGATGTCTGTACCTTTAGATGTTCGATGAGGATTCGCACCATGTCAGCCGTGATCTCAAAATTGGCCATTACTTCCGTCGGCGATATTTGTTTGCAGGATATGGTAGGCTCTATTGCGTAAACTGATTGGTATTGCGATGCAAACACCTCAGCTTTCCCAGTGTCAGTCTCTATAACCTCCCGTTCCAAATTTTTGAGAGAAGGTACGGGGTTCGATGATTTGACCCGTCGCCGAATGTACGCAAATAATCGATTAGGATTATATTTTGAAGAATTTGCTAATTGAAGCTCGAATCGACTTCTTTTATCCTTCTTCAATTTTGAGCAAAGATTCCGTACAGCCCGATATTCTTCGTAATGGGCGTCCGATCGACTCGTTCTGAATTTAATCCAAAGACGCTTTCTTTGCCGCAGGCAGGTACGAAGTTCTCTATCAAACCAAGGAGGGCCACGGGAGCCGGGACGATCTCTGGTTAATGGAGCACCATCCTCTAAGCGACGGATATTATTCAGGAACCATTTCCAACAGTCATCAATAGTGGAATCAACGGGTAACGTCCAGTCAACTGAGGCTGCTTGTTCAACCAACAATTTCAAGTCCATGTTCCAGAAGTATCTCCGTGGAAGCCGCGACGGCTGGGCCGGTTTACCCCGAGTCCATTTGAACCGAATAGCACAATGGTCGCTTGTATCGATGGGCTGTTCCAAGGATAAGTCCACCTCATCTGACTCTCTGGATGACAAGACCAGATCAAGAGTAGACGGAGTCTGGCCATGTCCATAGCGAGTAGGAACGAGAACGTGCTGCACGAGGTTCAAATCCAGTCTATGACTGTGTTCCACTTTACCTCGACAAGGCTGATGATTTCATACACCACACATTGTTCACGCATATTACTGCATTTTTTCTGAATAGCTGACCTCTCACCGTGCTGGTGAAGAGAAATCCTACCTTACTTTCCAGATATTCGGAAACAAGAACGTGTGAAAAGTACGGACTGTATACGCGATATCGATGTGCCGGGTGCTCAACCGCATACCGTCAAAGGAAATCTGAGCGCGTGATTGGCTTTTAGCCACCTTCAGCCCTGTGCAACTTGAACTTGAACTTGAACTTTGAAGCTTTCCACAGACGGAAATTCTGGACGCTCAATTGGCTTATCCCTTGGCGGCGCGATCGTCGAAGATATCCAAATCACAATAGGAAAAAAACGCTTTGGCAGTTGTGGTTGCTTCTCTGCAGCTTTCCACCCAAAGAAATTCTGGACGCTCGATTGGCTCGTTAGCCACATACTGTCCTGTGCAAACTGAACTGAACTTGCATTTCAATTTTCAAGGTCGCGTGAGAATATAATAATTATATGTTTAGTTCAGTTAGCACAGGACGATATGTGGCAGAGTCGCCAATCGAGCGTCCAGAATACTTCCGGTGGTAAGCCAAAAGAGCGTCCACCACTTCGAATAGTAGGTTCAATATTCTTCTGGTATGACTTTGGCTGGAATGCAACAGAAAAACTCCCTCACCCAACAGGTGAGGAGAGGCATTAGTGCGTTCCAACGACAAATTGAAGAACAACTATAAAATTAGGGATAAAAATTGGAAACACAGAGCGCCAGATCGAGTCTAGTCTATCTTTGAAGCACGTTACTGAAGTAGAACAAACTACCTCTTCGGGCAGACAGTTCCAATGATTCACTACCCTTTCGCTAAAGAAGTGCTTACGTGCATTAGACCTGACATGTTGTCTTTGCCAGTTTCAGTGAATGGCCTCGAGTACCTACCACTGGCGCAAGAGCATACATATCAGCCGGATCAATAGAACTAAAGCCTCTAACGATTTTAAAGGTCTCGATCAGATCCCCACGTAGTCGCCTTCTTTTTAGCGAGAAAAAATCTAGACTCAACAGTATCAGTATCAGTTCAGTTGGCAGTTCAGTTTGCACAGGACAGTATGTGGCTAACAAGCCAATCGAGCGTCCAGAATTTCTTTCGGTGGAAAGCTGCAGAGAAGCACCCACCACTGCCAAAACGTATATTCTTTTTGTCTGTTTGAAATCTTCGCCGATCGCGAAGCCAAGTGATTATCCGGGTTAAACTTAGGAAGCACCGCGTTATAGCCGATGCTGGAAAAAGAAAAAGCAGTTTCTCTTTACCAGCGCGGTAAGAGGTTAGCTGAAGTAGCATTGTGTATAATGAAAATTAAAAAGCACAGAGAACTCTAGCCCTCACTTTATTTACGGGATAACGCTAAAAGATGAAAAACCTAAGCTTGTAAAGCAATTAAGGCGAGTATTCAGGAAACAACTTACCCCAGTTGCGGTCCAACCACTGCTTAAAACTAGACACGGTACTGCAGGATATAAGTTCTTCTGGAAGAATGTTCCAGAAGTTAACAACCCTAAGGCTGAAAAAGTGTTTCCTGGAGTCTAGCCGACGTCGTTTCTTAGCAATTTTAAGTGAGTGGCCCCGGGTGCCCAGCTCGGGACTTGAGGTAAAGAAGTCGTTCATTTGCACGCCACTAAAACCCTTCAAGATCTTAAAGGTTTCTATTAAGTCACCTCTTAAACGACGGCGCCTAAGGGAGAAAAGATCGAGAGACATTAGGCGCACAGCGTACGGTTTCCCTCGCTGACCTTCAATCATGCGGGTTGCGAGGCGCTGTACACTTTCAAGTCGAAGGATGTCCTTTTTGTAGTGAGGACACCACGCCTGAACACAGTATTCAAGATGCGGCCGAACGAATGCCTTGTACAGTGGCAGGAATACATCGGGTCTTCTGCTCGATAGCACTGATTTCAGCCGAAAAAGTACCTTGCGTGCACGCTGAGCCGCAGCGGCACATTGGTCCTCCCATTTGAAGTCAGCACTAACCAGTACACCCAAATCCTTAACACACTGTGTGGCGTTGACACTGAGGGAATTCCCCGCCACCTGGACCGAAATCTTATCAACCAGTGTTGACAAGTGTTGGCTCTTATTTAGGTTCAGTGGGAGATCCCACTGGTATGACCAGTTTATGACCCGCTCAAGGTCGTGCATCAAGGTCTCTTCATCCGTTGATCCGATGAATTTCACATCATCCGCGAAAATGAAGCATGGGCACTTCAATTCGGAGGACAAGTCATCGATGAAAATCAGGAATAGAAGAGGGCCAAGTTCCGAACCTTGGGGTACACCACTGATCACGTCGGTTTGATTCGACAGCGTACATCCTACTCTTACTCGGAATGTCCTACCTGTAAGGAAGACCTTTATCCAAGCAAGTAGACCACCCCGTATGCCTTTGGCTGCTAGCTTAATCAGTTCAGTTCAGTTCAGTTCAGTTTGCACAGGACTGTATGTGGCTAACGAGCCAATCGAGTGTCCAGATTTCTTTCGGTGGTATGTCACAGAAAAGCGTCTACCACTTCAAACAATATTTTCACAAATATCTTCTGGTATGAGAGTAATCTGGAATGCAACAGAAAAACTCCCCTCACCAATAGGTGAGGAGAAGCATTAGTGCGTTCCAAAGACAACATGAGGATCATACCAACTATTCCCTTACGGATAAAAATCAGTAAATAATGAATGCCACACAGAGTCAAGTCTATTCTTAAAACCCCCTACCGAAGTAGAACAAACAACTTCCTTAGGAAGTCGATTCCAGTAATTTACTACCCTCTCACTAAAGAAGAACTTACGAACATTTGACCTGACATGTCGCTTGGCCAGTTTTAATGGGTGGCCTCGAGTACCCACACTTGGCGCTAGAGCGTACAATTCACTGGGATGAATAGTACTGAAACCTGACATGATTTTGAAGGTTTCAATCAGGTCCCCACGTAGCCTCCTCCTTTTAGAAAGAAGAGCTCTAGACTTAGCAATCGTTCCTGATACAACCTACCCGATTGCCCAACAATCATACGAGTAGCTAAACGTGTAACACCCTCCAGCTTGGCAATATCCTTTTCCAAATAAGGTGACCATGCTTGAACGCAATACTCGAGATTTGGTCTCAAGACCGCTTTGTATAATGGTATGAAAACCTCTGGGGACCTGCAGGATAAAACTAAACGAAGGCGAAAAAGCTCTTTCCTAGCGCGTTGTGCAGCGACTGCGTATTGATCAGCCCATTTAAAGTCCCCTGAAACTTCTATACATAAGTCACGAACTTTCGGCACCCCATTTATCTCCATTATCCCATACGGACCAGCCACCTCTAGCTTCTTAATGACTTTAGACAAAAGATAGCTTTTAGTGAAGTTAACTGGTAGATCCCATGTAGCAGACCACTTGATGACTTTTTCTATATCCTCAAGAAGATCCTGTTCATCCAGTGATCCGATAATCTTGACATCATCTGCAAAAATATAGCAGGGACACTTGAGCGACGATGACAAGTCATCGATGAAAATGAGGAAAAGTAGCGGTCCGAGTACGGAACCCTGTGGGACTCCACTAACAACTTTTACTTTCGACGAATACATATTTCCTATCCTGAAACGAAAAAATCTATTGCTTAAGAATCCTATTATCCATTTCTTCAGAAGACCATCGATACCCATATAACCAAGTTTATCTGCAAGCAATCTGTGGTTTACTGAATCAAAGGCCTTGCAAAAGTCCAAGTAAAAACTTCAACTTGTTGGCCTTTATCTAGCCTCATGGTAACCTCGTTAAGAAAACATAAGAGGTTTGTTAGGCACGACTTCCCTTTAAGGAAGCCGTGCTGAGCAGAGTTCAGCAACGAGTAATCAACTAGATGGCGACAGATCCTATCCTAATAAGTTTCTCCAGGATTTTACATAGGATGCTAGTAAGACTTACAGGTCTGTACTTACAAACTGAGGATCGACTGCCACCTTTATGTATCGGGATCACATTAGCCAACTTCCAAATACTCGGAATATATCCATGTTGCAAGGAAGCGTTAAACATACGACCCACAGTATCAGTATCACAGGGCGATAGTCGACCACGTCGAAACGAGTGCCCAGATTCTTTCGGAGGTGTGCTTGAAAACACTCACCACTACCAGGAGTGATTCGTAAGTAACACAGGCGTGAGTTCAAGTTCAAGTTGCACAGGGCTGAAGGTGGCTAAAAGTCAATCACGCGCCAGATTTCCATCGACGGTATGCGGTTGAGCACCCGGCACTCCGATATCGAGTATACAGTTCGTACTTTTCACACGTTCTTGTTTCCGAATATCTGTAAAGTAAGGTAGGGTTTTTCTTCACCAGCACGGTGAGAGGTAAGCTATTCAGGAAACAATGCAATAATATGCGTGAACAATGTGTGGTGTATGAAATCACTAGCCTAGTTGAGGTATAGTGAAACACAGTCATAGATTGCATGTCGGCACGTGTTCAAATCACATCGGGCTCACCAATTATGTAGTGGATAAGTGCAAAAAATATAACAGGAAAATGTTGCAGTAAAAATGGACAAAGGAACGAACTCACGGAGAGTGAAAATTCAATGTCCAATGCAATTATCCACACACAAAAATATTCCAGTTCGGAACTCCGGTGTGTCGCGTTGATCGGCAATAGTAATTAGCGAAGCTGAAAAATGTGGCGACACGTCAATTTTGCCGTTAACCGTCGTGATTCACAAACACGCAGCAATTCAGCACCAGCGGACAAAGCAGAAGACGAACGCGCGTGGAGGAAAGTGTATTGTTAATTAATGATTATTTACAGAATGCGATACAAAGGATGAGTAACGATAACTCAATTAACGAAACAGAGGATCAATAGTCTATGATTGAATAGGACAAGAAGAAATCGATTGATCGATATGGCAATATCGATTATCAGAACAAAACGATAACTTCTAAGTTAATGAGTGAAAATGATACAAAGATAAGTGTGTAAAAATTGTTGATTAAAGCAAGCATCTCGGGAAACAAAAATACAATTGGAAGGAAAGTGAAATTACAGGTTGCTACAACGTCTAATTCCCTTTTAAAGCTCAACACATTTTTGAGGCTTAATATACAATCTGGGAGCTTGTTCCAGAAGTTGACCACACGGTTGTTGAAAAAGTGCTCACGTGCCAGCAACCTGGGCCTACTCTCAAGATGTTTCATAGTTTTTCCCCTTGTAGCTGCTTTAGGGGCAAGTTTAGGGATTTCAATAATATTATCACCCGTAAGACCCTTTAGAATCTTGAAGGCTTCTATTAGGTCACCTCGCAGCCGCCGTCCCTTTAGTGAGAACGAACCGAGGTCCTTAAGTCTTGCCTCAGAGGTTTTTCCTGCCTGACCCTCAACCATCCTAGTCGCAAGGCGCTGGACCTTTTCGAGACATGCTATATCTTTTTCAAGTACGGTGACCAGGATTGAACGCAGTACTCCAAGTGAGGCCGCACGACTACTTTGTATAAAGGAATGAAGATTGAAGGTTTTCGGCAGGATAACGCTGAGCGAAGTCTGAACAATTCTCGGCGAGCCTTGTTTGCAGCTTCGGCACATTGAGTAGTCCATTTAAAATCGCCTGTTATAGTAATGCAAAGATCCTTCACTTTCTGAACAGCCGCTATTCTAATAGTTCCTTTACCAACTTCTAGTTGTGTTGTCGCTAAATCAGTCGTCAGAAGACAGCTCTTCCCCAAGTTTAGTGGCAAGTCACAGGTCTTTGTCCACTCGATTACTTTTTCTAAATCAGAGATAAGCGTATCTCTACTGTCGGTTCCTATAATCTTAACATAATCAGCAAACAGGAAGCAGCGTGAACTCAAGCACGCTGCCAGGTCGTTTAAAAAAATAAGAAAAAGTAATGGACCAAGCCCCGAGCCTTGAGGCACTCCACTGAGAATCAGTGATTCCTTCGAGCACTCCCCTACAATTCTAACATAGTTAGTGCGATTAGTTAAGAAGATGTCTAACCATCGATGTAGGTCACCTGTGACGCCACACATACTTAGTTTGTGCAGAAGGTACCTATTGTTCACCGAGTCAAATGCCTTTTGAAAATCAAGATAGCAGACTTCGACTACTCTCCCTTCATCGAGGCGCAATGTCACTTCGTGAAGAAAGCTTAGAAGATTGGTTAGGCAGGACCTTCCTTTCCAGAATCCGTGCTGAGCATCGGATAGTAAGGAATTGGCTACCAAATGTTTACATACCTGGTGCCGAATGATTTTCTCCAAGCACTTGCAAAGAATGCTTGTCAGGCTTACTGGCCTGTAGTTGCGAACATCCGAAGTGGGACCCTTTTGTATATGGCTATTAGCGCAGCTCGTTTCCAATCATCCGGTATTATACATTGGAGTAAGGTGGCTTCGAAAAGATTTCTGATTGCAAGGCTAACTATATTTGCGAGCGGTTGAAAAATAGCCGGATGTATACCTTAGGGGCCAGCTGACTTAGTTTTATATAGCTGCGACAGAACGGTGGTGACCATTTCCTGATTAACCTCCACCGAGCTGAAGGGAGGTGCTCCGCACTAATGAGTTTCTAAACGGTTACCTGAATAGCGCCGATAAACACTGCAGAAGAATGAATGCAACGCATCGGCTTTTTCCGGTGCAGTCAAAGACGTATTGCCATCGTCCAGCACTAACGTACCTATTTCTTCTCTTAATGATCGCTTGGACTGAACATAGCTATAAAAAGCTTTCAAGTTAATCTTTGCTTTTTTGGCAAGTCGGGATTCGAAGTCCCTTTTAGCTTTCCTTTGCAGCGCGACAGCTGAATTTCTGGTCTGTATGTACTGCAGTCTAGATCTGTGAGTTCCACAGAATTTGTACGCCCTCCAGCTACGGTCACGACATCTAATAGCCTTGCGAATAGACGCGCTCCACCAGGGTGGTTTTCCTCGCGTTCTCACTGGTTGTAGAGGAGCAAAATCATCCTGTAGTTGTAAAAGGTGCCCTTCTATAATATTCCACCTGATTTCTACACTAGGTTCTAATTCGTCTGGTTCCCAACTTAGATTCATTGCTTTAGTTTGTAGTTGGACGATGTCCATTCGACCAAAGTTGCGGGACATCCTTACTTGGGGACTAGGATGCACTAAAGTCCAGTCAAGAAGAATTACAGCGTGGTCGCTCTTGCCTAGTGGCGAAAGGTATTTGATTCCATAAATATCTCTTTCATGAGACGATATAACCAAATCTAAAGTTGACGGAGTATGTCCAGTCCTAAACCTTGTATGTTCCCTGACATGTTGATAAAAGGCCCCGACATGAAACCAGTCTAGATATTGCGACTCAACTGACCCTGGTGAAAAAATTTCAGTACGCCAATCAATGCCCGGGAGATTGAAGTCTCCGACAATTAGTAATGCGTTGCATTGCCCTTTTAGTACTTCCAATGTGTCCATCAGTAATTGGTCGTCTAATGATGAAGCGGTCGGGCTTCTATAAGCCCATGCAAGTGCCAGTCTTCTTCTAGCGACAGTAAGAAATACCGATGTTAGTTGGATTGAGTGAGAAGCGATCTTTATCGATGTCTCACTGTGGGGGAGATCTTCGTTTATTATAATTGCCACTTCCCCTCCCGTAGCACCAGTATCCCTATCCTGACGATAGATGGAATACTTAGTTGATACAAATGACGGAACATGATTATCTGGTTTCAACCATGATTCGGAGATGGCAATTATGTCGACCTGGTTTTTCAGTGCAGCAAGCTGCAGCTCACCCCATTTATTACGTATACTGCAAGCATTTGTGTACAGTACACGGGTATTTCTATTCTGCGCACATTTTAAACTAACTTTACTCGGGGTGGGAGCACCGTCGCTGATACCCCGTTTTTTGAAACCAGAGAAGTTGATAAGTGGCTAGACTGACCTTGCGAACGAGCTTGCACCGACCTGATGGCAGTTGTACATAGATTTTCCTCGTGCAGAAGCCTACTGAAAAGCGAGTTTTTCATGCGCTCGTATTCTACTGGCGGGCCATTTTGGAGTACATCTTGAATGACAACTACCGCAGATGACTTGAACATTTTATGGTGGCTAAGGTTGATCCCTTTTATGGGAGTTTTCAAGCCAGTCATGGGCGCTATTAAACGCTTTCCATGAAAATGTGGTTGAGGCCCTTTATCCCGGACAACTTTGAAACGCCCATTTGTGTAGCGTTCAAGGTAAGCAGCATTTTTGAAAGAACCGTATCCCTGTCTTGCTGGTTAATAAATTCTACCAAGATCGGACGCGCGCTACTTACAGCTGGGTTCCACCGGCTTACACGATGGACCCTTATTATCTGGCAGTTAATTAGCCCTGCCATGCGCAAAATGTCTTGAACCCTGGAACGGTTCATTTGACGCCGAGATTTGCTTGCGCGAATCAGCGGCTCTTCCCTATTTAGGATGAGGAGAGTACGAGATAAACTCGTTTCCGCCATTTTATGGTGTGTCGCAAGCTTACTAACTTGCTCAGCCAAGGCATTTATTTGCATTTCTAAAGCAACTTAGTTAGCTTGCTGTGATTTTACCGGACATTTATGTTTGTCGACGGTTTTCTTTTTAGGGTTCTTTTTAGCCCCCTGTGTTGCTTTTTGATTCTTACCGATGGTACTGCGGACAGGGCCGGGTTGTGTTGACGGGGGTGTTCTTTTTCTTACTACCTCGGCGTGGGACAACGGAGAATTCTTACTATCTGCTACAACATTGTTTAAACAACTAGCAGAGTTACTCAGGAATACTTCCCTCGTGTTTTTTTTACACTCCCAGCATACACATTCCATGAAACTATTTTTACAATACGTTTCGTAATGCTTGACAAGAATGCCAGAGCTTTTCGGATGCGCCCATCTCTGGCACACATCACAAGCTATGCCTTTCACTACCTTCTTACCAGCAAAATCAGAGAACAGCTATCTGGAAATAGATTATGTGGAAGAGCGTGGGAAATACAACCAAGTTGAACGTACCGCGCGAATTCAAGTTCAGTTCACAAATATCTTCTGGTATGAGAGTAATCTGGAATGCAACAGAAAAACACCCTTCACCAATAGGTAAGGAGAAACATTAATGCGTTTCAAAGATAACATGAGGATCATACCAACTATTCCCTTACGGATAAAAATCAGGAAATATTGAAGGCCACACAGAGTCAAGTCTATTCTTGAAACCCCCTACCGAAGTAGAACAAACAACTTCTTTAGGAAGTCGATTCCAGTAATTTACTACCCTCTCACTAAAGAAGAACTTACGAACATTTGACCTGACATGTCGCTTGGCCAGTTTTAATGGGTGGCCTCGGGTACCCACACTTGGCGCCAGAGCGTACAATTCACTGGGATGAATAGTACTGAAACCTGACATGATTTTGAAGGTTTCAATCAGGTCCCCACGTAGCCTCCTCCTTTTTAGTGAGAAGAGCTCTAGACTCAGCAATCGTTCCTGATACGACCTACCCGATTGCCCAACAATCATACGAGTAGCTAAACGTTGAACACCTTCCAGCTTAGCAATATCCTTTTCCAAATAAGGTGACCATGCTTGAACGCAATACTTGAGATGTGGTCTGACGACCGCTTTGTATAATGGTATCAAAACCTCTGGGGACCTGCAGGATAAAACTGAACGAAGGCGAAAAAGCTCTCTCCTAGCGCGTTGTGCAGCGGCTGCGCATTGATCAGCCCATTTAAAGTCCCCTGAAACTTCTATACCTAAGTCACGAACTTTCGGCACCCCATTTATCTCAAGTATACCATCTGGACCAGCAACCTCTAGCTTCCTAATGACTTTAGACAAGAGATAGCTTTTAGTGAAGTTAACTGGTAGATCCCATGTAGCAGACCACTTGATGACCTTTTCTATATCCTCAAGAAGATCCTGTTCATCCAGTGATCCGATAATCTTGACATCATCTGCAAAAATATAGCAGGGACACTTAAGCGACGCTGCCAAATCATCGATGAAAATTAGGAAAAGTAGCGGTCCGAGTTCGAAACCCTGTGGGACACCACTGACAACTTTTACTTTGGACGAATACATATTTCCTATCCTGACACGAAAGAATCTATTGCTTAAGAATCCTATTATCCATTTCTTCAGAAGACCATCGATACCCATTTAACCAAGTTTGTCTGCAAGCAATCTGTGGTTAACCGAATCAAAGGCCTTGCAAAAGTCCAAGTAAAAACTTCAACTTGTTATCCTTTATCTAGCTTCATGGTGAACTCGTTAAGAAAACATTGGAGGTTTGTTAGGCACGACTTCCCTTTAAGAGAGCAGTGCTGAGCAGAGTTCAGCAACGAGTAATCAACTAAATGGCGACAGATCCTATCCCTGATAAGTTTCTCCAGGATTTTACATAGGATGCTAGTAAAACTTACAGGTCTGTACTTACAAACTGAGGATCGACTGCCACCTTAATATATCGGGATCACATTAGCCAACTTTCAAATACTCGGAATATATCCATGTTGCAAGGAATCGTTAAAAACAGGATCTGCTAATATTGGCGCCAGGTTTTTTATTATTTGAGGGTAAATGTCGTCTGGGCCAGCAGATTTATGTGGGTTAGTTGCTGCAAAAGCATGTTTAACCTCATCATCAGTGAAAAATAACTCCTCAAGTGGAATAACGATATCAGGCCTTTTGATGACTGGCATGTTAGGCGGATCTATTTAGCGACGAATCCTCTGAACAGACTGGAAATGTTTGAGAAAGGCCGAAGCCTTTTCTGAAACTGAAACTATTTGAGTTCCGTTTCCCTGCTGAAGGTTGCTAATCCAATCGCGCGTTTTGCCTTTGGATTGGGCATAACTATAGTAACGCTTTGGGCACTGTTTTATATTGCGTGCCAACCGTGATTCAAAGTCACGTTTTGCTTTGCGTTGGATTCCCACAGCCTTATTTCTGACCATTTTATACCTTGTCCAGGACCGTTGTGTCTGAGAAGCTTTTTAATTTTTTCAGGCGCGGTCCCTCATTCTAGGACTGTCTGTCCAAAACATCCCTGGTCCGCGAAAAGATACGAAGCCAAAGCCACCTGCTCACCCGAAGGATCAGCGAAAACACTCAGGTTCAAAACCAAAAGTCATGGTGCAAAATAATCCAAAAGTGGACATGATAGGTATTAGATCTAAAGTAGTTGAAACGTCCAGCAACCAGCGAAAGCGCCAAACACACAGTGTACATTCAGTCCATGGACTAAGCGTGATTTGCAACAACGTAGAGGAAACGAGTGCCACCTTACTAGGAGACAGGCTAAATCACGATAACGAAGAATGGAGAAGTTTGTGCAACAACATGGACTTGGAGCCAGTTGAACCACTATTATTGATACGACTGAGTCTTAAACCCACTTCTTTAAATCGGGACCAGCCGAAATTGCGTAGAATCACGGTTCACTCTGAAAGGGATCTTGAAAACATTTAACTATACACTTTTCTCCTGCGTAAGGAGCGTTCAGAGACCACTGCAAGGATCTTTGCTGATGTACCCTGGTGGGAAAGGGCCCGAAAGGACCAGCAACAAAACCAAACGAAACAGAGGGATGATCGAAGTATAATCCTTTTGGGAGTTCCAGAAGCTGGTGAAGCAACTGATAACGCGGTGCAGCGCAAACACGATCAGTTTTAATGGAGATTCCTCAGTGATATACTTGGGGGGCATCAGTCCTAAGCCCCTTAAAATAACGTTCTTGCGTAATGATATGTTGAACACGGTCGAAACTCGTTGGGAAAATGGCCGCAGAATAATCCCGCGAGAAATTAGACTAGGTGCATCGAAACACCATATTGGAAAGATAGATGCACCACTAAGTTCAATAGAAACACGACCAAGCCAATCAGTTTTTGACGTGTCAGGATCAATTTCAGCCGATACGATAGATCACTGTATTCCAACAGTACAACCCCCAAACGATCAAGCATCCCTGCAAGCAAAAAACCTTCAGTTGCCAACTCTGGAGGAGTCGGCCTAACATATATTCCGCACTCCATTAGCCCTCTTCCCCACACCCCATCCTTGTTGAGAAAAACAACTATGAAATGCATGTACACCAACGCACAATGTCTCAAAAAGAAGATCAGTAAACTGCGTGCAGTTTTCTGAGATTCTCACCAGACATCATTGCCGTAACGGAAACGTGGCTGCAGACTCAGCAAACAAATAGTGAACTAGAGTTACCAGGAATGTCACTTATTCGTCCTGACCGTGAAACCAGAGGAGGAGGAGTAGCTTTGTATTATAGCCAAAACCTTCTGTGCCGTAAGATTACTGATCCAGACATCCTGATACTGGATACACTCTGGTGCACAATACAAATAGCTAAAGGCAAAGACTGTGTTTTGGGAGTAGTATATCGCCCACCGTCTTCACAGGAAGCTCACAATCTGGCCCTACTGGATGAAATTCACATGGTTACTTCCAGATACACTTGTGGATTTTTGATGATGGGTGACTTCAATTTACCGAATCTGCAGAGCAGTACCATTTACCCAGAACACTCCCTCGAGCGCGCATTCAGTGAGTTGTTTGACGATATTCCTCTTTATAACCACATTACATGTAATACCCGATACCGCGGAAACGATTTACCCTCACTCTTAGATCTCGTTCTGACAAGCAATGAACCTGACATTGATAACGTTGCTTACGAAAGTCCACTGGGACTAAGTGATCACGTCGTCATCCAGTTTGACTATCTGTTTGAAGCTGTAAGAACAAATGATGCCCGTAAAAGAGTTAGGCGGATCAACACTATGGCGTTGAGTGATGCTCTGAAAAACACGTTTAACTGCCAACCGGAAACCAGCAACGTACATGACTTTTGGATATGGCTAATATCTAATCTCAAAAGTTCAATCGAAGCGAGCTCCGAATTTGTCCTCAGGAACTCAAGAAAAAACTTTGAATTTAAATTAAGAAGCCGAACTCGTAAGTGGTTAACGGTACGAAACATTGCTTGGCGACACCATCGGCAAAACCCATCATCCGAGACCTGGGAAACATTCCGTTTACTGCGGAGCAAAGTAAACAACTTTGTCATCCAAGACAAGTTGTGCTTCCAAGAAGTGATATCAAGCATGATGGAGCGAAACCCCAAAATACTATATCGTATGGTTAACGATCAAGCTAAGGTGAAACCTGGAGTAGCGTCCGTGAACACATCAGCTGGACCAACAACAACTGCAGCAGAAACTGCTGATGCTTTAGCCACGTTTTATTCATCGGTATTCAACCCGATAGAACATGTAATAAACAGACCAAATCCAACACGGTTGCCCTAAGTGAAATAAGTGTCACTGAGAAACGCGTCCTCTAAGGTTTATTTATTCTTAAAAACAGAAAGCCTCCTGGGGCCGACGGAATAAGCCCGAAAATATTGAAGCAATTTGCGAGTTTGCTATACAAACCACTCACTTACTTGTTCAAGCAAACACTGGCAAGCGGAGTGATTCCTACAGATTAGAAGCGAGGAATATTTTCTACAATTTACAAAGGTGGAAATCGCTTCGTTGTTTCCAATTACCGACCCGTTACTCTGTTACCAGTGATTTCAAAATAACTTGAGCTACTCATTGTTGAAGATCTAATGAAACATTTCGAGAATAATCAGTTGCTTTCGAGGAACCAGCATGGATTCAGACGAAATTATTCCTGTTTGTGTAATTTACTGGTAACGCTAGATGATTGGACAAAATCGGTAGATAAAGGACAAGCAATACACGCGTGCTACCTAGATATTTCAGAAGCATTCGATCTTGTTGACCATTCCCTACTACTGCAAAAGCTTGAAAGGCTTGGTATCACTGGAAAATTGCTGAATTGGTTAAATAACTACCTAACAAATCGCACTAACAAGGTACGTGTTGACGGTGCATTATTCAAACCAATTGCAGCAACTAGCCGAGTTATCCAAGGCTCAGTCCTTGGTCCGATCCTCTTTCTGGTTTATGTCAATGAAATACTGGAAATTGTTCGATGTAACATTTCGTTATTTGCGGACGACATGAAGATTTGGCGCAGCATTCGTAGTCCAGAATACTGTCTGCTATTACAAAAGGATCTTGATACGCTTCACAACTGGTCGTTGAAAAACAAACTGCCATTTAACTTCAACAAATGCAGGAACATGAATGTGAAGAAAATGGAGTACAGTTCACATATCACATAGTTTCGCATGTCTTTGAAAATTGCAGTGACGAAAAAGATTTGGATGTCTGGATATGCTCCAGTTTAAAACATCACTTCAAACTAACAGTGCCTTTAAAAAAGCAACACGTGTTCTACATATACTCAAACGTGTATTTGGGAAATTTTCGCCCATGATATTCCCAAGGATCATGAATACATACTTGAGACCAGTCATGAAATACGGTTTGCAGTCATGGTCTCCGTGGCTCAAGAGGGACGTGGAACTTATGCAGCGAATCTATCACCGCTCAACAAAACTAGTTTTCAGCATCCGAAACAAACCATATGAATAAAGGATAGCTCAACTGAATCCGTTCGATTTTACCTAGAATCAAGAATCAAGAATCAAGATTTTATGGTGATAAAAAGCTGATGCTTTACACGTACCATTGGATGACAACTATTGCAAAAAGAAAAATTTAATCAAAATCACATTGTTAATATTTTTCTGGGTTCATGTTGCTTCAATACACCGGGCCAAATTCAGGGTTTTGTTTGACGTATGCATCCAATTTCGATTTGAAAACACCAAGTGTCGTTGCATTCACAACATCTTGCGGTAGCGCATTCCATAGAAAGCAGATACGCACAGAGAAGAAATAGCGACGACAATCAAGTCTTGAGTGCGGTATTTCGATGCAACACGAGTGACTGCGTGTATTTCGAGGGGAGTTTACTTTTATTAGTTCGCTAAGCGGATGGTTTTCGATCCGCAGTATCTTGTAAGCCAGAATCAGATCGATCCTCATTCGTCTTCGTGTAAAATCACGCAAACCAAGGATGGCCATTCGCTCTTGATACGGGACCCGCTGCATCCCTTCAACTAACTTTGTAGCTTTGTGGTATATTCGGTCCAGGATCTCGATGTCTTTGCGCAACCACGGTGCCCAGGCTGGGATCAAATAATCCATCGTTGGATGGATGTAAGTATTTAAATACGAGGAATTGTTTTGGACGAGAACCGTCCGAAAATTCTTCTCAGGATTCCTAATATACCACATGCCCGATTAAACACTTTTCTACAATGCATATTCGGTTTCAGGTTATTAGTAATCCAAATTCCGATGTCCTTTTCAGTGGTGGTCCAATTTAGGATATCGTGGCCTAGATGGTATGTATATTCGCAGTTACGGCCAAGCTGTAACATATGACATTTACGTAGGCTGAAAGGCATTTGATTCTCTAGAGACCAGCGATACAGAACATCCAAGTCGTTTGGCAGCATTAAACAATCTTCATTAGATCGGATTTGCTTCCATATTTTAATGTCATCTGCAAAAAGAACGAGCTTGCATCGCACTATTTCAGTTATATCATTTATATATAACAGGAAAAGAATAGGTCCGAGCACTGAACCTTGAGGCACCCCGCTCGTGACATCGAAACTTTTCGACAATACTCCGTCAATGCGAACTCGCACGTGCCGATCGGTCAGATAATCTGTTAGCCACGATAGTAAGTTACCAGTTATTCCATATCGCACTAGCATTTGCAGGAGCAAGCTGTGGTCGACCTTGTCAAAAGCCTTTGAAATATCAATACAACCTATCGACGAATCAGAGGAGACCTTATCTTACTTTACAAAACATTCCATACCGCGAACCATCCGTTACAGAATTTATTCACGCGAAGGGATAAGAGGAATTATGTGCTGGTCGTACCCCATTCCCGCCTGAACTGTGGAAGGTATTTTTACTCTGTCCTTGTCTGTTTTACTTTTAACAGTTTACCTTCAACCGTTGCTCACGCCACTAGCTTGCATGACTTTAAAACGAAATTAGACGAATTTTTATTTCATTATTCGTTTCCAGAACACTTATATACTGTTTAATATATGTTCTTATATAGTTTATACACTTAAATTTCAACAGTTTGCTATGTGAAATGACGTTATGTATGTCATTTA
>JACCGJ010013104.1:0-12429 GCA_013407085.1 Atriophallophorus winterbourni
GCATTTTTCTCAGTCCGTGGCCACCTGGTCTTAACACCCACTTGCAGACATCTATATTTGTAACGCGATTCTGCCACCAAATGCGAGACATCGTACGCAGGCAACGCGTGTCAAAAACAGAAAGCCGACGGACATCTTCCGCTCGGATAAACCAGGTTTCGCAGCCATAAAGTAGCGTAGCGCGCGCCACTGCGTTATACACTCGGCCTTTAGTATGGAGTGAAGCAAGTGGTGAAGGTTAGCAAACGCGACACCTGCTTTGCGAACACGCTGTGAGATTTCGTCCTCAACACAACCGCCAGCAGAGATACAACTGCCAAGGTAAACAAAGCTGTCGACCAATTCAAGATTGACATCGCACACAGTTAGACTTGGAAGAGAGCCGCTCCAACTCTGGGTAAGTGTCTTACACTTGTTAGGTACAAAGCACGTGCCATACCTTGAAGCTTCATGTGCCAGGCGGTACATGGCTTGTTGCATTATGAGGGTTATCTCCCAGAGGTTCGATCTCATCCGCATACTGTAGATCGGTAGCTCTCCCACCCGGCAGAAGTTCAAATCCTGCGCCCACCAGACCAGCTAAAGCTATCCTTAGGACATCGTCGATCGCGAGGTTAAAAAGGAATGGTGATATAGAGCAGCCCTGCCGCACCCCGCTGGAGATATTGAACGAGGACGACAATTGTCCGTACGCTCGAACTCTGCCCGAAGTTTGGCAATATAAGGTTTCAAGATCAAAACATACTTCTCGGGCACTCCATGCTCAAGTAGACAGTTCCAAAGGTTTTCACGATCGATTGAAGCGATGCCGATCGGATGTCAAGGAATACACGATAGTGGTTTACGAAAGGTGGCGTTGCTCCAGTAATGCGGAGGTGAAAAATTGATCTATGCACCCCTCGGCCGGCACGAAACCCGTTTCTCCTCACGGATTTGCTCTTCCGTTTGTACTCAATCGGTTGAAAGCAGAATGGACGCCCAGTATTTAGGAGCTACTGAAATGAGACTGATACCCCGATGATTTTCACAGGAATCGCGCCGTCCCTTTTTGAAAAATAGGAGCAATGGATTGATTCTCTCCAAGGGGATCGGAACGCCGTTCCTCAGCCATATGTTGGCGAACAGCGCTTGAAGTCGCGACTAAAGCCGAAACCGGCCGTCTTTGAACAATGACGGAAGCAAAGCATAAGCACCAGATGCCCGATGGTGCTAAAGGCCCCGGAGTACACTGTAAATCTCTGATTGACCCGGAGCCTCGAGAGAAATCGACCATGGGTTACAGTGATCCGTATTCTCGAAATCAGTGGATGCAGAAGGCCAGTTAAACTGTGCTTCAAAATGTTCATATGCATCGTCAGCTCCTGCCATTACTTGCAAAGCATCTCCCAAGGAAACCATAGATCTCGATACCTCTAAGTCGGATACAACCTTGGCAACTGCTCACTCAAGGCTTCCAGATAATTGCTTCTTCTGTGGATATGATCGACATCCACGTCACAAATGCCCTGCTAGAGAAGCCATTTGTAAATCATGTGGCAAGAAAGGACATTTCATCAAAGTTTATCGTTCTACAAACTTTGTCAAACATAATGCTCCTGCTTGCGCATTTCTTGCATCAGCCATTGCCACAGCTGCCGTGCCAACCAGTTTAAAGAAAGCAATTACTAAAATCCGTGTCAATGGTATAACGCTCCATGCCCTGGTTGACACTGGAAGTTCTGAAAGTTATGTCTCTGAAGAAATAATACGTGAACACAAATGGCCGGTACTAGAGTCTAAAAATCAAATCGTTCTGGCTTCTACATCAATGACAAGTAGTACCAAAGGTCACTGTTTCGTTTCCATTATCCATAAAAACAATTCTTATGATAATGTTAAACTATCTATTCTTCCTGATCTTTGTGCTGACGTATTATTAGGTCATGACTTCCTTCAACGACATCAGATGGTAGAAATTCCTTTCGAGGGGATTCAACCCCCTTTTTCCTTGTGTGTCCTCTCTGTTGCCACTCTACCACCGATTCCACTTTTTGTTCATCTCGACCCATCATGTCGGCCAATATCCACTAAATCGAGGCGACATAGTCACAGTGACGAACTATTCATCCAGACTGAAGTTAACAAGTGGCTGAAAGATGGCATAATTGAACCATCTCACTCACCCTGGCGAGCACAGGTTTTGATCACAACTAACGAACGCCATAAAAAACGCATGGTTGTTGACTACAGCCAAACCACAAATCGCTTCACATACTTGGATGCCTATCCTTTGCCTCGCATTGATGATTTAATTGATAAAATCTCTCATTACCGTGTCTTCAGCGCATTGGATCTTCAAAGTGCTTATCATCAGATCCCTATAAAAAACAATGAACGTGAATACACCGGGTTTGAAGCATGTGGCAACCTGTATCATTTCAAACGCATACCATTCGGTGTTACGAACGGGGTCACCTGTTTTCAAAGGGTTATGGATGAACTTATTCGTACTGAATCACTTCAAGGCACATACGTTTACATTGATGACATCACAATTTGCATGGCGGATAAGAAAGAACATGATATTAATTTGAGCAAGTTTATGCAGGTGGTGGAAAAGTATGGTTTAACTTTGAATCGTGACAAGTGCGTTTATGGTGTCGAACAAATCAAATTACTTGGATACGAAGTGTCAGCAGGAAAAGTAAAACCGGATCCAGAACGCTTCGAAGCGCTGCTGAAGCTTCCACCTCCAACCGATTCGAAAGCCCAACAAAGGGTTGTCGGCATGTTTTCATATTATTCCCAGTGGTTTTCAAAGTTTTCCGACAAAATCCATCATCTGACTCACAATCAAACATTCCCTCTGTCAGGCAAGGCTATGGAGGCATACAACACATTAAAATCTGAATTGGTTCAAGCATCTCTGTTTTCTATCGATCGCAATGTCCCTCTCGTCGTTGAAACCGACGACTCAGACATAGCCATTTCCGCAACCCTTAACCAAAGCGGCCGCCCGGTAGCCTTTTTCTCTCGAACTCTATCTCATTGTGAACGCAATCACTCAGCGGTAGAGAAAGAAGCATGTGCGATCGTCGAAGCCATCCGGAAGTGGCGGCATTATCTCATCGGATGTCATTTCAAGTTGATCACAGACCAGCGTTCTGTCGCCTACATGTATGATTCCAAAGCTGCAAGCAAAATTAAGAACGATAAAATCCAACGTTGGCGCATAGAGCTTTTCCAGTTCTCATATGACGTGGTCTATCGTCCTGGTCCAAGCAACACGGTAGCGGATGCGTTATCTCGAGGTTTTTGTTCAAGCATTCAATCTCTCACACATTTGAAAAGCATTCATGACTCACTCTGCCATCCTGGCATCACTCGCTTGTTCCATTTTGTGAAATCAAAAAATTTATTTTTCTCCGTGGATAATGTACAAAATGTCATTCAACAATGTACCTTTTGCTCACAGTTGAAACCAAAGTTCTACTATCCCTCTAATGACCCTCTGATTAAAGCAGCCAAACCGTTCGAGCGCCTTAGCGTCGATTTTAAAGAACCAATTCCATCTTCCACACGCAATCACTATTTACTGACCGTAATCGATGGATTTTCACGTTTCCCTTTTGCTTTCCCCTGTGCAGATATGACCAGTTCCACAATTATTTCCCGTTTTATCGAACTATTTTCAATTTTTGGTATGCCATCCTATATCCACTCTGACCGAGGACCTTCTTTCATGTCTGCTGATGTTAAAGCTTTCCTCCACTCTCGAGGAATTGCCACCAGTAGAACTACTTCATATAATCCTCAAGGAAATGGACAGGTAGAGCGTTTGAACGGTACACTGTGGAAAACAACCTCTCTCAGTTTGCGAAACCGAGGGCTTAGTACAGAGCAGTGGGAACAGGTGCTCCCGGATGCGCTTCACGCGATACGGTCACTTCTATGCACCGCTACTAATGCCACTCCACACGAACGTATGTTTCTGCACAATCGCAGATCGCCTGCCGGTACTAGTCTTCCGAATTGGTTATTGGTACCCGGACCGATACTCATTCAGAAGAATGTTCGTAATTCCAAGTATGATCCGCTCGTAGAGGAAGGCGAACTGTTGGAGTGCAATCCCCAGTACGCGCACGTACGTTATCATGATGGTCATGAGGAAACCGTCTTATTGCGAAGATTAGCCCCAGTAGATCAATCACCGCAAGCAACTGGCTCCGAACAAGTGGACTCACCCCCCGAAACTCTTGATTGTGACACACCTTCAAATACTCCTATCGAAAAGAATAATACCGAACAACTCATCACGCAGCAACAAAGAGTCAGACCTTACTGTCTCCGAAATCGAGAGGCGTGACTTATTATAACATACATTTCTTTCCCGCCGAGAAGAATGTCGTATTATTTTCCATACCTTTCCTTCTTCATAAACACAAGTATATTAAACATATTGTACTGCTTTACTCTGTTAACAGTTCTCTTTTCTCGTTACAGTCTACATGCCCAAATCTATAGTTGATTAAAGCCTTTCTATCAGGCGTTATCTTCTCAATCGTTTGGAAGTATCATTCACTCTATCTCGTTACAGGTGCACGAACCATCGCACCACGTTAAGGTCGAGTCTCACCGCGACAATTCTATACAGGTAATCAGTCTCTCTCTTACCTTGGATTAAGCGATGGTATCACTAGCTTGTTTTCGAAACTACTTGACCAAATAAGTTTACTAATTTGACTACGCTGCTAGCACTGCTTGCTATTTTAATTAGTTCGACTATATTTAGCCAATGCTGTAAGGTTCGTACCTACTTTGCATATTGAGCTCGAGACAATAGAGAATTGTACGTGGCTGGATTATTTTGGTTACGAAGTTCAGAGAGACCATGGCGCTAATTGTGTGATAATCATGCATGGGCGTGCAATCATGTGGAAACACGCTGGAGTCCGGTTGCCATTTTATCTAATATCTGTCTAGGTCTGGGCAAGATGACAGTATCTTAACCCATGCAGTCATTTATTGAGTGGTATTTTGGTTTTATAAGACTTCATACACACATACATAGCCACGAGGTGGCATTCCGGCACCTCACGTTTCAACCGTGCTGGTGTGAAAGCAGTACTCTCTGGGATAATATCATACTCATCAGTATGTATGAAAGCACAAGCATGCTCCAGGCAAAGTGCCGCGTAGTCATAGACAGCACGCGGGCTAAGATACTGGCGGATTGACCAAACCTAGACATATGTGCGAAAGAAAATAGAAATGGTAGTGAAATTCCAGCGTGTTTCAGCATGCAGCTCACTACCGGTGGCCAATCAATTTAGCACAGTGTTAGCCGCACAGCACAAAAGTACTGCACGATTGCACATCCGTGACATGTGTGCAGAAAAACAAGGCGCAAAATAACATGATATTGGAAACTTACAAGGAAAAATGCAAAAAGGAAAAAAACAAGCAAGTGAAATACGGGAAGCTGATAGAGTATATATGAAAGCACAAGCATGTTCCAGGCAAAGTGCCGCGCAGCCAGAGACTGCACGTGAGCTAAGATACTGTCAGGTTGCCCAGGCCGAGATAGATATGAGGAAGAAAACAGAACTGGATAGAGTATCCCAAAATCTGGCTTTTACTTCAGGCAGCGATAAAGCGTTCGTGTATAGTTTGGGTTTACCTCCGAATTGAAGGTTGATTGTTGCCAACACTAAAGCGGGATCTGAATCTACACTGGTACACCAGTACATCGTCATTTGTAGCTTATCGAGATATTGTCAAGCTGCGTTATGACGGGGAGCGCCAGGTAGCTAGATGGCGCTTGGAATGTCGAAAATTTGTGGAGGCGAAGAAGAGGCGCTGGTCGTCACAGAGGGACAACGATCTCTCTCTATTGTCTGTTCGGTCGACTGACATCCCATAATTCCGTCCAAAGAAACGCTCAGAATGCACTATACATCTAACTCAGGCATTACAATCGTTGCAAGCACTATTATATCGTTTCTGTGTGCTTTCATTAAGAGAGAACGAAGTTCTTCGTAGAATTCGTCCTTCACTTCATCTGCCCCAAAGTTTGTGGGTGCGTAAGCCGAGATCACGAATAGGTTACGTCTCTCGTCACTTTTCTTGTTCACTCTGCTACAACCCTGAAATCTCGCTGCGCATAGTCGGCTATTAACGGGTATCCAAACTGAAAGGGAGGTTTCCGCTTTTTGGCTAAGAATAATTCCAACACCACATATGTCGGCAGAGGAAGCAACGGGATTACTGGACACACGCAAGTAGAACCAACTCCCAAGAGGCATAGAAGAACTCAGTTGAAATACCGAATCAATGTCACAAACACGGATTTCCGATTGGCAACATACTTTTGCTTTTGTGATACTATCTCATCCTGGAGGATGAGTCGGTTTCAATGAAGGTTCTTGGGGATTTGGGTACAAAGCGGCGTCCCCAGCACTTTCATACATAGATACTCGGCGTTTGTTCGAGTCAGCTTCTCTAGCCTTTGCACAACCAAGTGCGACCTGCAGCAGGGGGTTGCCAGAAAGAGGTGGTCTACCAGACTCTGTTCCAGGTTTTTCCTCAGGGTTTGCTCCCGAAGCCTTTCCCGCGATCGGGTATCCCGCAAGGCAGCGGAGGTTTAAAATCAGGGTTTTTCTTCCCTTAGATAAAATGCCCTCCCAGGCTAACGAGCTCCATCTGCCCGAAGCAACATACGTCGATACCTAGTGTCTCTAGATAGCGGGCTAGTCCAGACTGTTGTTCTGATTGTTGCAGGGTATGTATGTATGAAAGCACAAGCCTGATCCAGGCAAAGTGCCGCACAGTCAAAGACTGCACGTGGGCGAAGATACTGTCAGGTTGCCCAGGCCTAGACAGATATGAGGGGGTAAATAGAAATAGAAATGGTAGTGAGACTCCAGCGTGTACTCGCATGCAGCTCACTACCGTTGGCCAATCAATTTAGCACGATGTTAGCCGCACAGCACAGAAATGCTGCACGATTGCACATCCGTGCATTGTTGCAGGGTACGGGCAATGAACGATTCAAGCCTAATAGGGGCACGCAATCGGAGGAGTGCTGGAAATCGACACCTGTCTCTGAACAATTGGCTGGTATGCATCCAGCATTGATGGTCCGAAGTGCATCAGGGAGGGCGAGGGGATGACGTGTGCTTGTGAAGTGGATTCCGAAGAGTGGCTTTTGAAGATAGAGTTCGTAGTGAGTTCATGTGACATTCACACCATCGTTGAACGTAGGCGTGATACAGCCCGGTTGTCTACACCGAAGTAAGGGAGATTTCGTTTAGGAGGTTCCACCGCGAGCCTTTAGCGCGTTGGTTTTACCCACAAGACAGTGGAGCACGAGAGGTCGGTGACCGACGAAGCGGTTCGTACGCCTTATTGCAGAAATTTCCAGTTCGGAGCCCGATAATCCTGTTGTTTGGTTGGTGACTGCAGTATTCGCTTGTGCATCATACAATGTCCTTAGATAGGACAAGGGGCAGTGCCTTTTGATGAAGAGAGTCACATCCGCCGCAACATCATTAGATTTTTGTGGCTTTTTATAAAGAGAACGCTTGCCAGGCGACAACCCACCACACTCTCAGATACCAACGCCGAACCTTTCGCTGGGCCCGGAGAACCGAGCCCGCCCAGCTGGCACCAACGTGGAGGAATTTCGGCAAGCCAGCTGAATATTAGACAAAGACACGTTTCGCTTTACAGTGCTTCTAAAGTGAGCGATAGAAAAAAGTTCTAAATTTGCGAGGTCGACGTCAAGAGCTTGCATCTTTTGTGCAAGCGTCTTTCTATCACAAGTGTTGCCTGTCTAAAAGTCGACTAAGACTCACCATAACGTAGATCTTTTAGTATACGATTATTTTCAATTCTGTACACATGACATAGTCAGAGTCGGGGGCGCTGTCGTAGCAGGATAAACATTTCCTATCGACTAACTTTAGAAAGTACTTCTGCGTTTGTTTACTTGTTCGTCCACGATATATTCAAGATGTGAGGGATGATCCGTAAATGAAATGCATATAACTCCCGTTCGTGTCTCGTTTAAGTGGTCCAGGTTTCGCTGCTATACAATGTTGTTACACAGTCAAGCAGTTATTATGCACGCGTTGCATACAATTATTTTTGTCTTCATGGTCAGCCTGCGATTGCTCCAGATTTCAAACGGGGCGAGATGCCAATTGCACAGCCAAAATGCTCATCGATCTCCAGGTCAAGCTTGCGATAATCCACAATAGTGTAACTAAGATAAATGATGTACTGGATAAACCTGGTAGGGTTTAATAAAGGTGATGGAAGGCAATACCGTCCTTGACTAGGGAATTTCGTATTGATCATGATGATTGTTTAACGTTTCAGGTTAACGAGTTAACCATAACATCGCGTGCTTACATGAAATAAGACTTGAAATAAATAAATGGAACACATATATTGGCATTAGGACCATTAGTTAAATTTTAAAGAGTAAGTGTTTGCCTGCAAACACCGTTTAGATATCACAAGGCTATTCTATTTTTCAAGAAGTAAACATAATATAAGACACAAATTAAACGCTCTGTGCACTGGGTTATGCGGTGCAACTGACATGATGCTTTGCCTATCCAAATAACATAATTACCAATTTCGCAAGCTCAACGCAGATGTAAGCATCTAATAGAAATCGAAAAACCGAAATTATGTTTACTTTGCTTTTCACAAATACTGCGGTGCATAGTAGTTTTTCAGCATATTGCTTTCTACACTGTAAAAATTAAACTATTGAGGGTATCGCAAGTTTAAACACCGAAACTGAAGTCATTTTTTATAATTGTATATAAACAGAGATGCACTATAGATTAATGAAATAGTAATGACTGGCTTGTTAGCCACATACTGTCCTGTGCAAACTGAACTGAACTGAATCAATCATCCGACGCGGGCAAAACATAAATTGCGCCGCGCTCAAGGTTCAGGTCAGTTCAGTTCAGTTCAGTTCAGTTCAGTTCAGTTCAGTTCAGTTTGCACAGGACTGTATGTGGCTAACGAGCCAATCGAGCGTCCAGATTTCTTTCGGTGGTATGCCACAGAAGAGCGTCCACCACTTCAAACAACATTTTCATAAATATCTTCTGGTAAATATAGTTCAGATTCAGTTCAGTTTGCACAGGACAGTATGTGGCAGACAAGCCAATCGAGCGTCCAGAATTTCTTTCGGTGGAATGCTGCGGAGAAGCGCCCACCACTGCCAAAGGGTCAATTCTTTTTCTCCGTGTGGAACCTCTGATGGTCGTAGGACTAGGAGAATGTAGTTGGAGGAGCACCGCGCTATAATCGATGCACTGCCAAAAGTAATTTTCTTTCTTCTCTTTTTGCAATCTCTGATGATCGCGGTGCCAGGCGCTGTAGTAGTAGGATAGTAGTAGGACAGCAACGCGCAATAATCGATGCTGGAAAAAAGAAAAGGCAGTTTCTCCTCACCAGCACGGTGAGAGGTCAGCTGATGGAGAATCAAGAATAGGAAGATGCTCTAAAATTGTTACAGTGAATAGCGAGCAAAATGGAGGACAACCTAAGCATGGTAATCATGGGATGTAATCAGAGAATAACTTACCCCAGTCACGGTCTAAACCCTGCTTGAAAGTTGAGACGGAACTACAGGAGATAAGTTCTTCAGGGAGCTTGTTCCAGAAGTTGACCACCTGAAGCTGAAAAAGTTTTTCCTAGAATCTAGTCGACATCGTTCCTTAGCGAGCTTGAGTGCGTGTCCGCGAGTGCCCAGCTTAAGACTTAAGGTAAAGATGTCATCTGGATTAACGCCGCTTAAGCCCTTTAAGATCTTGAAGGTTTCAATCAAATCACCTCTCAAACGACGACGCTTAAGAGAGAAAAGACCCAGAGCCCAAAGGCGATCAGCATAACTTTTCCCACGCTGACCCTCAATCATGCGTGTTGCTAGTCGCTGGACGCTTTCAAGTCGAATGATATCCTTCTGGTAGTGAGGACACCACGCCTGGACACAATATTCCAAATGCGGCCTGACTAACGCCGTGTAAAGTGGCAGGAACACGTCGGGACTTCTGCTGGAAAGCACCGACTTCAACCGAAAGAGCACATTGCGTGCACGTTGCGCTGCAACAGCGCGGTATCAATATCAGTATCAGTATCACAGGGCGATAGTCGACCAAGTCGAAACGAGTGCCCAGATTCTTTCGGAGGTGTGCTTGAAAACACCCACCACTACCAGGATTGATTCGTAAGTAACACAGGCGTGTGTAACTGTGAATGTAAGATGGGAGATGTCTCATCGCCGAAAGGTGAGAGAGTTATGCATGTTGCATGTCCAATCGAATGAAAAGACGATGGATAGCAGTTTAATTTCCACAAATGCGAAAAAATGAAAAAGAAACTCTTTTTTGTGTTTCAAAATGTTTTTCGAATATTTTTGTGTTTTTTTGATCATAAAAATGAGGGATTTAGTTTAAGGGTAATGCTCCGGGAAGAGCACCTGCCACCGTTCGTCCAGCCCATGTTTGAACGCAATTACTGAAGTTGCCAAGATTAGTTCTGCGGGAAGTTAGCTCCACGCGTTCACTATACGGATGCTACAGAAGTGCGTTCTTGATTCGAGCCTGGTGTGCTGTTTACATAGCTTGAGACTGTGCCCTCGTGTACCAACCAAAGGAGAGAACCGAAAGAAGTCGTCGAATTCGAGACAACTTAATCCTTTGACAACATAAAGGTCTCTATAAGATCCCCCTAAGTTGCCTCCTCCTAATTGAGAAAAGTCCTAGTGTTAATAGACGATTTTCATAATTGGTGTATGCTAACCCCTCGATCATGCGAGTGGTCAGCTTCTGTACCTTTTCTAGCTGCACTATATCCTTCTGGTAATACGGCGTCCAAGCCTGGATACAGTATTCTAGATGTGGCCTTACTATTGCCTTGTAGAGGGGCAATAGCACCTCAGCTTTTCTGCAAGTGAGGGCTGAACGTATTCGAAAGATTTCCCTCCTGGCCCTTTGAGCTGCAGCAGCACATTGGTCAGCCCACTTAAAGTTTGCGGAGACTACGATTCCTAAGTCCTTAGTAGACATTACCCTACGGAACTCCGTGTGAGCTGAGGGCGTAGACACAATCATGTTGCCTGCCAGTGTAGAGAGCAAGTGACTCTTATCTAGGTTAAGGGGAAGGTCCCACTTACCCGCCCATGCTGTTACAGCTTCCACATCACTTATCAGATCGGAGTTATCCGACCTACCGACAATTTTAACGTCGTCAGCAAACATATAATAGGGTGAGCGCAGTTGGCTGGCAAGATCATCAATGAAGATGAGGAACAGCAACGGCCCCAAGACTGAGCCCTGGGGAACCCCACTCGTTACATGCTCACTTGCGGAGTAAGTATCATCTACCCTGACAGTAAAGGAACGGTCGCTAAGGAATGCTCGAATCCAGCCCAGAAGGTTCCCTGATACTCCTATGGCTGAGAGTTTGAGAAGCAAGAGCCTATGGTTGACTGAATCGAAAGCCTTACTAAAGTCAAGATAGAAGACTTCAACAGCTATACCATCATCCATCCTCTTAGTAACCTCGTTAAGAAAGCTCAACAAATTTGTCAGACATGACCTACCTTTTATGAAGCCGTGCTGTGCGCCACTCAAAAGAGAGTGTTTGGTTAGATATCCACATATTTTATCGCGGATCAATCTTTCCATAACCTTACATAGTACACTAGTGAGGCTAACCGGGCGGTAATTATTGACCGCCGAGGAAGCTCCTCCCTTATGGATAGGTACTACAACGGCTGTTCTCCAGTCTAAAGGAAGGGGGCCCTGACTGAGGGATGATGTGAAAAGTTATGTGATCGGCACAGCTAACATAGGCGCTAGCAGTCTGATCATTCGTGGATGGATGCTATCGGGCCCAGCCGACTTGTTGTAAGCTAGGCTGGCCAATATATTCTCAACAATGTGTACCTCGAATGTAAGGTCAGAGCAAAGGGGGCGATCAGAGAGTACACATTGGAGTGATGGCGCAGATGCATTCGAGTTATAATCTCGGCGTTGTACGCCTTGAAAATGCGCGGAAAACAATTGAGCCCTTTCAATGCTTGCAATGACGGCTGATCCATCGTCCCTTCTCAAGGTACCTACACCTTTTCGTGTTGACCCTTTAGATTGAACGTAGCTGTAGTAACGTTTCGGATGAGTATGGGCCTCTTGAGCGAGTCTCATTTCGAAATAAATCTTTGCTCCACGTATCTTGGAAACAGCTATGTTTCGCGCTTCTTTGTAACGGGCCCAAGTCCCACATGAGGGAGTACGCTTATAACGCCTCCATTTTGCGTCGCGGTGACGTACGCTACGGGAAACTGAGGCCGACCACCATTGAGGTTTACCTTTTTTGCGAACGGGTAAGAGAGGAGCGAATCGATCCTGAAGTTGAAGG
>JACCGJ010013105.1:0-17639 GCA_013407085.1 Atriophallophorus winterbourni
ATATTTGGCAGGGTGTACACCAAACTCATCCATTTTGAAAAGCAAGCATTTTTAACTGCAACCGTGAAAGTGAACTGGCCTGTATTCGAGAGCGGAAAGACATAACGCATTGAAGCGGTCTTGGATGAGAGCTTACTTGTCTAAACATTTCAGAAATTTACGATAATAGTCTAATCCCTTCGTTGACTCAATGTTAGTAACGGACAAAAGTGTACGCTGAGCTTGGCTAACATGTATTCAGAGTTTCATTCATATGTGATATGCTGTTTGCAAGCTGTGATTTATAAGTCCCATACATATGTATATCTGGTCGGAGAGTAAACGATTTTAATAAAAAAACTTTTAATGGGTGTTTTCTTACGCAAAAATTCATACTTCGTTATATGGGCATATTGTGAACCTTTGAAGCATCAATGTTCTCGGATTGTACTGAATGAGTCTTTGAACTGTTTTAATAGAACAGTACGAACAGAAAATTCTTAGTAACGCAGTACAAACTGCTATGCTGCTAGTAAAGTTTCCATGAGAAGCTAATATCCGCGTGTGATCCGTTCATTAACATATCTCACTGATGTTTGAGTATTAAGTTGCCGCATCTGTAAAACTGTAGCGAACTATCTCCCAAGATAAGCATATCTGGTCCGTCACAATTCTTACACAATCACAGAAAGCAATTGCTTAAAAATTCATGTTTACGAAAACTGCTATTTTCGTATTATTATTCCAAGAATTGTTAGCAATAAATCTTTGCTAATCCCTCTTCACCAGACGCTCTCCCTCGCGCTAAGCGATCGTTCTAACTTATAAGCCAACCATGTTCGGGGTAAGTATCTAGATTGTGATGGTTAATAACTGCTTAACTGTTTTTGTGATTGAAATGCGATGCTGTGAAGTTAAAAGAATGAACGTTATACCCACTTATCCATCTGCTGAGTTTGATGGACAATAGAGTTGCCGTATTTTAATTTATTTTGTGATGTTTTAAATAAAGCTTTAAATAAAGCTCGGCTAATTACTCCTCCGGATACACTTCCTTCTGTATACCTCGGACTTAAATCATAAGTTCACACATTGTCACACCAAACAAACTCCGTAGTAGTGATTTTTTTCTTATTTGAAATTGGTTTTCTTGGTTGATCAAGTAAAACTAAACCATTTTCTCTCTCGTAACACATCCTGTCTTTGAGAAAGTAGTGAGTGTTATAGGCAAATCTTTGACTATCGTAACTGCTGAATTAATTTCAAGCAAAGCGTAACAAACAATCGATTCCAGAAATGGAATAGTTAACAAATTCGAAAAAATCTCAGACGCTTTTAAAAAGAGACAAATAATCATGTCTGAACTACACTCCCCTGATAAGCAAACACCTACAAATCTCCAGATGTTCGCTAACATATGAGTTCAGGTTTAATCCCAATGAATGATACTCAAGGTCACAGACCGATCAATACAAAAAGTCTTATGATAGTTTATATCAACTTACGTCAATATATTGAAACACATTTTGATAATGAGCAAAAATATTACCTGGTACAACGGGCTACATTCTGTTCGATGAATGATTTGAAAACCTGAAACTGAACACGGCTGAACGCTTATTTATTCTCACAGTTCGCTAAAATCAAAATTTTCACCAAAAGCGACTTTCATTTGATGAATGTTTTCCACAATCTGACGGAATATAAATGATCGATTTAGCAAGAAAGCCTTTGTTTGGATAAAAGATTGAACGATCTTTCGTTCTGTTTCAGACTACTCGTGAGTATGAAGCTCAATCGGAATATTCACCATCGGCCAATATTAGTCAATGATAATTGCTTCTCTGGTTTTTCTTTTAATGTGAGTTTACTATTGATGTATAAAATATCATTTTCTTATGAATATGAATCCGGAACGGTAATATCAATTTCGATGGATTTTATACCGATGTGATCGTAATATTTAGAATCATGTAATCTTCCAAATATGTATTGGAATCACTGAAATTTCACGGAATGCTGCTGATCCAAATCTTATTAGATAAAAGATGTTTACGTTTCTGAAAAAGTATTTATTTTACATTATAATACGCAAAAATCATGACCGCTGAATTCCATGATTGTTTGAGTTTGTCAGTGATATTGACCTAGATTCAACATTCGAGAAAGTGGATTTGAGGTTTAAGAAACATTTGACAATACCGTATTTTTCGGACTATAAGGCGCACATAAAAACAATAATTTTTACGAAAAATCGGCAGTGAGCCTTACATTCCGGTGCGCCTTATGTATGAATAGTGAATGTTCAGAGTGTGAACATTCACTATTCATACATAAGGCGCACCGGAATGTAAGGTTCACTGCCGATTTTTCGTAAAAATTATTGTTTTTATGTGCGCCTTATAGTCCGGAAAATACGGTAATTTCAAGCGGTCCTCATGACAGAAAAAAATGATTCATCAGGTCGTGGCCAATATGAACTATAGCAAAAATGTGATAATCTTTGATTCAAAACTAGGTTGAAATGATCTCCCCTTAATCGGATCATTCTTGTTGACACATTCTTGTTGACTGCTTGACTGGAGTTGCAGTATTTCATGCAGTGCTATACTTATCCACGTAATATTTTTTCACTAATTAAATAGGTTGTGAATCGAAATGATTTTGAATAATTTTTTCGTGAAAAATGTGGAAGCTTATAAGAGATCACGTAACTCAGCCGGCATGCTCAAGATGAGCAGATTAGCGATAACCACTGATTACGTACGTTTGGATGATATTCCAAAAGTTTCATCAAGGTTGGTCGAAGAAAACCTGCGTGGTAAGGGGTAAACATTTATCGGCTTGCAAATCAGATCGAAGTGAAAATCTATTGAGGTTGAAAAGCTTGACATCATAAACCAGATTGAGCAGCCCTTAAAGGCAGTCTGAAAACATAAGCAATTTTATAATTTCTTTCTTGCTAACGTGTAAAAATGCCTTATCCAGATCGATGAAAACAGCGTATAATGGCATGCCATGTTTGCGTCACTTTGTTAAAATTTGTATCCAGGAGACGATAATGACAACGGTTGATCTTCTCGTTCGGAAACCCCATTGAGATTAGGAGTAAACTATATCAGCTACAACTTGTAGCCACATCTGTAAAACGTTTGCAAACAATTTGCCTACAACATTCAGAAATGGGATTTCTTTGTAATTATTGCAGACGGTTCGATCTAACTTATTAGTAAATACATTGATTAACTGAATGTCTCACATCTCTTCTAAGGCACACTTATCTCGTCATCACTCAATAAGCTATTGATTAGGAAATGATTTACCTAATCAAGCTATCAGTTTTCAACAGTGACGATGGGGGTCTATACACTCCTTTGACAAAGGACTTTGGTTTTGTACATGCCAAATGTTAGCCCAAAGACTTTGCATGCCAAACAAACCAGTCCACTAGCGACTAGAGGTGCTTTGACAGTGAGCAATAAATGCTGCATCATCTGCAAACCAGGTCGCGGATTAGCACATACCATGCCATCGTTTGTGCTCTCAAGCGGTTCAGGTTGACAAACTAACCATCACTCCGCGTGCGTAGGTAAATGCTTTCTATCATCATCCTAGATGCAGGCTTCACAATGCCGTTCCTTATATCCCTAAAAACCTGTATAAGAATGGCATACCGCCCCCCTAACTTTCCGACACTTTTCTTAAAGTTTTCTCAAGATATAGATCATGTCAACGTTTGATCTCTCCGCTGCGGATGTCACATTTGGATTCAGAGTAAATTCTATCATTTAGAACTTGCAGGCGGATTTGTAACACTTCAGCAAACAATTTGGATACAAAATCCATAAGCGATCTTTCTCTGTAATTGTTGCAGTCGCCTCCATCACCATTATTCTTAAATAGCGTGATGACATTTTTGTTTCGCATCTCTTGTAGGACACAATCCTCCTGCCAGCATTGAAGCAGCAAGTGGTGAACCTGTTGCTAATATGCTGCTTAACAACATTTCATGAGCTCAGGTGAAATACCGTCGTCAACAGGAGCCTTATCATTCGCCAAGCGGTTGATTGCCTTATTGAGCTCATCAAGAGTAGTAGTAGAGTGGTATAATTAATGATCGGCAACTGCTCGACATTTTCAAGTACTGTCGCATACTGTCCCTAGAGTGAAAAGAGGTAAAGTGCTCTACCCATCTTTTCATCTGTAGCGTTTTGTGGACAATCGGGTTAACTGATACAGACTTCATGGAAGCCATTTTAAGTTTGTTTGGACCAATGGCTCTATTGATCCCATCATACGTATCGTGAAAATTTCCAGTATCAACAGCTTTAAAATACTATGTAAAATTGCAGTTCAATAGTCATTTGCATATCGTATTGCAGTCTGTTGGACCTTATTTCTAGCTGATCTTAGATGTCGTAAGTTTTCATTGTGGGCTTACCATTGGACCTCAAAAATGCTGACCGTTTCTCATCCAACACAGCAGTAATCTCAGATGCTTTTGTTTCGAAATATTCGTTTGTTCGACCTTTCTTTGGACCGAAAGTGGAATATGCGACTCGTCATATGCAGCTTTTTATCACTTCTGAGCGTTCCCATTCGTGTGAAGTTCTCTCGTTCAACTCGGCTGTGAAGGCTTTTTCAAATCACACAGCTAGGTTAGGTTTGCACGTGCGAGTAATGTCTATCCCAGGCTTAGAAGATAATTTGGTGCGGTGAAATCCCGTTTGGTGAAGCTTCAGTTTTGTACAGACCCGTGAATAATCAGTGTCGCAGTCTAAGATTTGATGTGATCTGTTGAGGAGCACGCTATCCATAGTTTTGCGCCCAACAAGATTAAGATCATACTGATGCTAATGCTTTGAGCGAGGTTGTTTCCAAGAGACTTTATGCTATGATTATTGTTTGAGAGAAAGTGTTGCTGACACAAAGACTAAACTGTGTGCAAATTTCTAGAAGGCGTTTTCCATTTTCATTGGTTTTACTTAAACCGAACCTACCAAGACAGTTTTCCGAATACTCGTCTTCTGTACCAAATCTGGCATTGAAATCACACAATACCACTTCACACTTTTTTGAACACGTTTTTGAGGAAAGTTGTGAGGTTATCATAAAAAGCGTCTTTTGTAACAGGCTTCGCATAAATCGTCGGTGCATAAACGTTGACCAACGTAATCGTACCAGTATTGCAATTCAGATTTAAAGTCCAATTCCGTTCGCTCTCAATGCTGCACGGTTTTGCTGCTTTATGTAAAGCGTTTTGCGTGGCAAACCAAATTCTATACAGTCGAGGCTCATCAGAACCCATTCCTTTACAAAAATGTGTAATCGTCTTCTGCTAACATAGCAGTGTCTGGTAATCTCTCGTCATAAGGGCAGCCACGTCGACATTCAGCCTCATTAGGTCATTGTTAATAACAGCTACTCATCTTACGCTTCTGATATTCGAAACGTCGTCATAAAATTCTAGAAGTTCAAGGTTTTTAGTTTAAGAACTGACCTTTGTAATTCGTTTCGATGGTGCGGAAACATACAATCTGATTGTCGGTTGATTCTTAATCCCCATGCATCCAATGAGGATAGCAGACCTGGAAGAGACTGCACCTTTCTGACTGGGGACTGATCATCTTAAGACGGGCGGTTACTGTCCAATGAGACCTAAAATTCTCTCATGCTTCGGAAGCAGTCCCTAGCACTGAGCAATACGCCTGCCGAGCAATAGTTTTTACCCGGTATCTGCTGCTTCCCGTGTTATTATCGGTAGAAGCGAAACGGACAGTCCTCTCGATTATTGCGTTGTGATTTACATCATGGCAGTTCAATATGGAGAACTAGCTTTGCAAATGCAGGGTGTGCTACCGCTCCAGGGTACCGCCGAAACCAAAGGAACAGCTAGGCTGAAACGTTTGGACAAAGATTCCGTCGCAGGAGTACGGACGGACTGTCAAACGGGACTCTAGCTCCGGATTTTTCTTGAGGTTGACTTCTGTAGCTTTTTCAATAATTGGATGTAGCCACAAGGCAGTGGATTTATAAGATTATGGTTTTCCTTCCCGTAGGAGGACAGCATTCATTGACTTACGAGCTCTTATATCTGATAATTAAAAAGTCTTCATCGGATTTGTGTTACTTATCATTAATCTGGACCCATGTCTTGAAGAAAGCTTCCATCAATGTGTTCATGCTTTTGAGTGAATTTTGATAGGCAGTCACTTAATTTCGCGTGAATTACCAGATGAATAATTTCGTTGCAGAGATTACATTGACCGTAGTTCACGACAATCAGCGATCTGCTTTAAATTGAATCAGACAGTAACTTCAAATTTCGACCTCAGGAACTAAAGACTTGGTAGAACTATGCGAACTTGAGAAGATTTACAGCATCCTCCGTATAAGCAGTGATATCAACACCCGACTGGTGGAAAATGTAGCTGTAACAAATCCTCTTTCAGTTGAACGTAATTTCATAAATTTATTGACCGAATATTAGCTACTTAATAAATGCAAGTAGAACGAATTTATTAGTGCAGGGCGTGAATGTTGAATGCCGATCACATTTATATATTATTTTCAAACCCATGAGATTCACAGTATTAATCTTTGCATTAGTTGCTGTTGTGTTCATTTGATATCATGTAGAAATTGTATGCAAAGTGACTTTGCAATTTGTATTTAAATTTTATCCAATATTTAATGGAGAAACGGATTTCAAGCTCATGGAATACATGAGGTAAGCAGAAAAACTTAATATATGACGGATTGGAATGTATGCAATCAGGAATTCATTTTCTATTAAACATTTCGCTAGTTGAGCAAACACCATATGGAGACAGCTAAAGCAAATTATGTAAGTTCCAGCTCAGTAATATATTGTGGTGTTCACATGTCTATCCCTCACACACCACTAACGGTTTCTGTATGTTTGCTGACACCAGGTGAAGAGAGTAAGATTAGGTGCAGTGAGACCTAAGTAGTAAAGTGGTAAACGAAATTATATCTGAGCTAATTAGTCGTGAAACAAACCAAATTTATCAAGCCTGTGCACAGATTGTTTGAAAACAAGAACAAATCTGTTTGTATTATCTAACTCTCATCCGATTCAAACAAATAAAATGATTGCTTGGATGGAGGACTTTTCTGGCTCTAGACGACGTATCACATTTAGAAAAGTAACGCCTATTCATTATATCGCAATTATAAACATTAATATATATGACTTAGAAAGTCATGTACTGAAATATTAAAATTTGCAAGTCAAAATCGTTTTCTGAATGATTAGTTGCTACAAAACAATATTGATCAAAATGCAACCACAATTGTTAGAAATTGTTTTTTTGGCAAACTTCGGTCGAGGTCCACCAATGATGTCCACCATATTCACATTATTTGTTCCTGTTGCATAGCATTTAGAATGACTATAAAGTCCGAATCGGGAGAAATACTGCCTTCCTGAGACAGATTCAAGAAAATTGTCAGGAACAGTTAGGAATTATCTTCAACAATAACAGCAATGCCTAAATCACATCAAATCGTTTTATTATAATAATCTTCAAAAAGTGTATCCTAAACTCGGAGTTGCGTTTTGATCTTATTTCAATTCAACAAAAGACTGAAAAGCTGAAAAATGGCATAGGTTTTGCAATTTTCAATTCAATGGTTTGCAACCCAATTAAAGGCTATGGCCGTCCAAATAACATACAAATAACAAAACGGATACTAATAAAATTTCGCATAAATTTTGCATCACATATTCAATTTCAGAAACGGTTTCGTGCTATGTGCACTCATCTGGTTGGGGCAGTATATTCAGGAACAGAAGGACTTGACAAAGTGTGGAAATGCAATATAAGGTATGAAATTGTAAGTCACTGTTTGTTAAGTTTCATGAGACTAACCGTTCCAATCACAAACATGCAGATAGTGTTCAACCTATTATCTGGAAAGAAGATCATCATTCGCAAACTTTTCCATCACACTCACGTATTCAACTAGATCTGTTTTGCGCTGTTTGCATTCATTAGTTATGATAAGCAGGATTAAGATTCACATGTTTCGAAACAGTAAACAAATTGGTAAGTAGAGGTTTAAACCAGTATGTTCATGTTGAAGTATTAGAAAAGAAAAGCTTTTCTGGTGGAATATTGCGCATAAATTTCTACGCGAGTTAAAACAGTCAACATCTGTCACTAGATGTTTTAAACAAAGCATTAGATTAATTATACTCATTCAAATTCTGATTTAAGAAATATCTTGTTTCGAACATAATACACAAAATTAAAAGAAATTAAACCTTCGTTGAAGTAGAATTAGAGAGTTAATGATCAAATACGTAAAACCTTTGATACAATTTGAATAAAGCCTATTAGATGTATAAAAATGCAACACTGCTTAAAGTAAGGACATTGAAAATTCTTCGATATAAATATAGCTTGCTATTCTGAACTTAACTGTTACTGAACCAATAGATAAATACTTGCAGGGAACATGTTTTTGCCAGGTATCTTTTGAAATTTTTGGGGCAACCCTGGTTCCAAATGTACCGTTTTACCACACATTCCTCTAAATGTTGAAAATCTGACTAATTTGGATAGCTTTGTTGCGCTTCCATAGTAATTGAAGAATTTATCTCACTTTTCAATAATTTGTTTTGAAAAAAATCATTTTTCCCTTGATTTGTTTGATTATATGTCAAAGAATCAAGTAATCAAGGATTGATGGTATGAATAAAAATGTAATAAAATATAGTATTATACGTGTGGAGTATATTAAATTGGAGGCTCACGAATATTGTTCGTTTAAATATATAATTTCCATTTCGCTTTATAAATGACCGGGACAAAGAGTCTACCATATGTTTTACTAAGGAATTAAAAAGAAACATAGCACGTACGGAAAATGATAGGGACTGAAATTAATACAGTCATTTGGGATGCAAAGCATAGGCTGTGTCAAACAGTCACTTTGTCTACAAATAATTCAAGCAAGTATCCTAAAATATGAGATACGAAAGTGATACGTGGACAAAACTTATGCATTTGGATCCCACGTTCCCGTATTGACTGCCAACGCCAATGTGGTAACGGATGCATTACACATTTTGGATTTCAAAATTTAAAAAGTCATATTGTTATCAATATTACTCTTCGTGAGACCATGTATTTTTATTTTCTTCAAATTCATATACTTGTGAATGCAAAATTGCAGCAAAAAGGCCTTATAAATGAATTGTTCATTTGGTACCTACCACTCAAAAATATGTATTAAAATATATTTTCTTTCTCACGTTATATGCCAATTTTATAGATCGCATTTTTTTCATAGTCTCTATGAGCTGCATACCGTTAAAATAAATTTAACTTTCACGACGATTCCGGCTACTCAGATTGACCTCTCTGTAATGACTCACGAAATGGAGCAGTATCTTGAATCAATGACCTACATCATACGAAAAACTTCAATGAAACCTTTGAGATGATTCACGATGAATCGGTGTCTGTTCCAGATATATATAAAATCAGTTAGGCCAGGACCATTCACGCTGCGCAAAAGTTACTGTAGGTATAAAATCAAAGAGATTTAAATGCTACATTTATTCCACGATTAAGATAATCTTGTGTAATATTCAGAAAATAATTCAGATGCGATTAATAAAGCTGATTGTTTAGTGAACAGAAAAAAGAACAGGATAGTGTTATTGATCCTTTGCGAACCAACAGTGAGAGGCTCCATATATGAAACAAAAGGATTAGAAATTTATTTTAATCGAAAGCTTTTTTTAATTGTGCAATATAATCCACAAAGATAGTTTCTGTCAAAACGTAAGTAGGATGCAATTCGAGATACAAATTCAAAGTGATCCCAGAAGTTTGAACTCAACTGCTTGCCACCCAAGCATGGTATCGCTTACATTTTGTCTTCAGTGGGGTTAATGTTTGTTTGTTTGTTTGTTTGCCTACTTCGCTCGATGTCGACCATGGATGTACAGCCAAAACGCATGAATTTTCATGCTCAATAGCATTTTGAATGACTAAGCAGTCTGATTCGGTAGGAACAACCTCTCACGCAGCGCTTGGAACGATAGTCAGAAATCGGTTGCAGGGCGTCAGTTGCATGCCGGTTGTGAGATATACGTTTAGCAGCCAAGAGCTATATCTTCTCCTTTCCAGCTCGCAGACGACGTTTTACGCAATGCCTCCAATGTGAGCGGTCAATAGCAGTTTCTTCGCAACTCCTCGGGTCAATGACGAGAGGTTTCATATCTCTTTTGTAAACGTCTTCGCGGTCTGCCCTATGGTCGGCTTCCTAATTGCAACTCATCATAGAGTACATCTTTCGGAATACCATCATGTTTTATTAATTAGACAGGAACAAGCCACTGCAGGCGGTGCTGTCGTAATAGGGTGTACATGCTGTGTAGAACAGCTTTTGAAATTGAAATCAGCATTAGTCACTATGTTCATCTAACATATGTTCAAGATACTACTGAGGCTTCGTAGATGGAAAGCATCCAGCTTCCGTTTGTGTCTTGCGTGGTGGTACGGTTTTGACTGCCATACAGTAAAGCATTTAGTACGCACGCGCTGTAAACCATCATTTTTGTCTTTACAGTCAGATAGCCGTTACCCCAAACATGAGAGTTCAATCGGGGCAAAATGACAGCTGCTCTGCCAATATGCTTATCAATCTCCGTTTCTAGCATGAGGTTATGCGCAATGTTTGAATCAAGGCATACGAAATGATTTACTGATTCTTGCTATCAGTTTTCAACAGTAAGGATGGGAGACTATGTTCTCCCTTGAGAAAAGGACTTTGGTCTTGTTCATGCTGGTTGTTAGCCCAAAGTCTTTGCATGCTATACAAATCAGTCCAATAGCGACTAGAGGTGATTTGACAGTGAGCAATAAATGCTGCATCGTCGGCAAACCAGGTCACGGATTAGCACATCCCGTGCCTTCGTTTGTGCTCTCAAGCGGTTTAGGTTGACACACTAACCATCACTCCGCGTGCGTAGGTAAATGCTTTTCTATCATCATCCTAGAAGCGGGCATAAGAATTGGAACAAAGAAAATGCCGAACAGCGTTGGATCAAGAAAGCCCTTATTTGATGCGTCTGCGAATTTGAAAGTCTTCTGAACAGAAACCGTTAAAATGGACTGAATTTGAGCAGCTACGGGGTGTATCCTACCAGGTCAAGCCTTTTGAAAAGACCCTAACTGCTGACGTAGTCGAATGCCTTCCTTATATCAATAAAAACAGCGTATAATAGCATAAGCTGTTCCCGACACTTTTCTTAAAGTTTTCTCAGAGATAATATCATGTCAACTGTTGATCTTCCCCTGCGGATGTCTCATTTGGATTCAGAGTAAATTCTATCACTTAGAACTTGCAGGCGGATTTGTAACACTTCAGCAAACAATTTGGCTACAAAATCTATAAGCGAGCTTTCTCTGTAATTGTTGCAGTCGCCTCCATCACCATTATTCTTAAATAGCGTGATGACATTTGTGTTTCGCATCTCTTGTATGACACAATCCTCCTGCCAGCATTGAAGCAGCAAGTGGTGAACCTTTTGCTAATATGCTGCTAAACAACATTTCATGAGCTTAGGTGAAATACCGCCGTCACCAGGGGCATTCCCATTCGCCAAGCGGTCGATTGCCCTATTGAGCTTATTAAGAGTAGTAGTAGAGTGGTATAATTAATGATCGGCAACTGCTCGACATTTTCAAGTACTGTCTCGTACTGTCCCTGGAGTGGAAAGAGGTGAAGTGCTCTAACCATCTTTTCATCAGTAGCGTTTGTCGACAATCGGTTAACTGATACAGACTTCAACGGAGCCATTTTAAGTTTGTTTGTAACAATGGCTCAATTGATCCCATAATACGTATCATGAAAATTTTCAGTATTGGCAGCTTCAAAATACTATGTAACATTGCAGTTCAATAGTTATTTGCATATCGTATTGCAGTCTGTTGGACCTTATTTCTAGCTGCTCTTAGATGTCGTAAGTTTTCATTCTGAGCTTACCATTGGACCTCAAGTATGCTGACCGTTTCTCATCTAAAAAAGCAGTCATCTCAGATGCTTTTGCTTCGAACCATTAGTTAGTTCAATCTTTCTTTGGACTGAAAGTGAGAAGTGCAACTCGTCATAGCATCTTTTTATCAAATCCCAGTTTTCCAATTAGTGTGGGGTTGTCTTGTTCTACTCGGCTGTGAAGGCTTTTTTAAATCGCGCAGCTAGATTAGGTTTGCACGTGCGAGTAACGTCTATCCTAGGATTAGCAAACAATTTGGTGCGGTGAAATCCCGTTTAGTGAAGCTTCAGTTTTGTACAGACCGAGGAATAATCAGTGCGCAGTCTGAGATTTGATGTGATCTGTTGAGGAGGAAGCTATCTATATTTTTGCGCCCAACAAGATTAAGATCATACTGATGTCAATGCCTTGAGCGAGGTTGTTTCCAAACGACTTTATGCTATGATTATTGTTTGAGAGAAAGTGTCGCTGACACAAAGACTAAACTGTGTGCAAATTTCTAAAAGGCGTTGTCCATTTTTATCGGTTTTACTTAAACCGAAACTGCCAAGACAGTTTTCCCAATACTCGTCTTCTGCACCAAATCTGGCATTGAAATCACACAATATAACTTCACACATTTTGGGACACGTTTTTGAGAAAAGTTGTGAGGTTATGATAAAAAGCGTCTTTTGTAGCAGGCTTCGCATAAATCGTCGGTGCATAAACGTTGACCAACGTAATCGTACCAGTAATGCAATTTAAATTTAAAGTCCAATTCCGTTCGCTCTCAATGCTGCACGTTTTTGCTGCTCTATGTAAAGCGTTTTGCGTGGCAAACCAAATTCCATACAGTTTAGGCTCATCAGAACCCATTCCTTTCCAAAAATGTGTAATCGTCTTCTGCTAACATAGCAGTGTCTGGTAATCACTCGTCATAATGGCAGCTACGTCGACATTCAGCCTCATTAGGTCATTGTTAATATCAGCTACTCTTCTTACGCTTCTGATATTCGAAACGTCGTCATGAAATTCTAGAAGCGTGGAAGTTCCATGTTCTTAGTTTAAGAACTGACCTTTGTAATTAGTTTCAAAGGCGTGAAAACATACAATCTGATTGTCGGTTGATTCTTAATCCCCATGCATCCAATGAGGATAGCATAACTGGGAGAGACTGCACCTTTTTGACTGGGGACTGTTCATCTTAAGACAGGAGGTAACTGTTCAGTGAGAGCTGCAAGTCTCTCATGCTTCGGAAGCAGTCCCTAGCACTGATCACTACGCCTGCCGAACAATAGTTTTTTATCCCGTATCTGCTGATTCCCGTGTTATTATCGGTAGAAGCGAAATGGACAGTCCTCTCGATTATTGCGTTGTGATTTACATCATGGCAGTTCAATATGGAGAACTAGCTTTGCCAATGCAGGATGTGCTACAGCTCCAGGGTACCGCCGAAACCAAAGGAAAAGTTAGGCTGAAACGTTTGGTAAACGATTCCGTCGCAGGAGTATGCAGGACGGACTGCCAAACGGGACTCTAGCTCCGGATTTTTCTTGAGGTTGACTTCTGTAGCTTTTTCAATAATTGGATGTAGCCACAAGGCAGTGGATTTATAAGATTATGGTTTTCCTTCCCGTAGGAGGACAGCATTCATTGACTCACGAGCTCTCATATCTGATAATTAAAAAGTCTTTATCGGATTTGTGTTACTTATCATTAATCTGGACCCATGTCTTGAAGAAAGCTTCCATCAATGTGTTCATGCTTTTGAGTGAATTTCGATAGGCAGTCACTTAATTTCGCGTGAATTACCAGATGAATAATTTCGTTGCAGAGATTACATTGACCGTAGTTCACGACAATCAGCGATCTGCTTAAAATTCAATCAGCCAAAAACTTCAAATTTTGACGAGCAGGAAAGAAAGACTTGGTAGAACTGTGCGAACTTAAGAGGATTTACAGCATGCTTCGTATAAGCAGTGATATCGACACCCCACTTGTGGAAAATGTAGCTGTAACAAATCCTCTTTCAGTTAAACGTAATTTCGTAAATTTATTGACCGAATATTAGCTACTTAATAAATGCAAGTAGAACGAATCTATTAGTGCAGGGCGTGAATGTAGAATGCCGATCACATTTGTATAATATTTTCAAACCCATAAGATTAACAGTATTAATCTTTGCATTACTAGCTGTTGTTTTTATTTGTTATCATGTAGAAATTGTATTCAAAGTAACTTCGCACTGTAAATTGTTTTTAAATTTTATCCAATATTTAATGGAAAAACGGATTTCAAGCTCACCGAATACATGAGGTCAGTAGAAAAACGTAATATATGACGGATTGGAATGTATGCAATCAGCAATTATTTTCTATTAAACATTCCGCTAGTTGAGCAAACACAATATGGAGACAGCTGAAGCAAAGTTTGTAAGCTCCAGCTCAGTAATATATTGTGGTGTTCACATCTCTATCCCTCACACATCACTAACGGTTTCTGTATGTTTGCTGACACCATGTGAAGAGGGTAAGATTAGGTGCAGTGAGACCTAAATCAGTAGTAAAGTGGTAAACGAAATTATATATGAGCTAATTAGTCGTGAAACAAACCAAATCTATCAAGTCTGTGCACAAGATTGTTTGAAAACAAAAACAAAGCTGCTTGTATTATCTAACTTTCATCCGATTCAAACAAATAAAATGATTGCTTAGATGGAGGACTTTTCTGGCTCTGCAAGTCAAAAGCGTTTACTGACTGATTAGTTGCTACAAAACAATATTGATCAAAATTCAACCACAATTGTTGAAAATTGTTTTTTTGGCAAACTTCGGTCGAGTTCCACCAATGATGTACACCATAATCACATTATTTGTTCCTGTTCCATAGCATTTAGAAGATACTACAAAGTCCAAATCGGGAGAAATACTGCCTTCCTGAGAGAGATTCATGAAAATTGTCGGGAACAGTTAGGAATTATCTTTAACAATAACAACAATGCTTAAATCACATTTAATCTTTTTATTATAATAATCATCGAAAAGTGTATCCTAAACTCGGAGTTGCGTTTTGATCTTATTTCAATTCAACAAAAGACTGAAAAGCTGAAAAATGGCATAGATTTTGCAATTTTCAATTCAATGGTTTGCAACCCAATGAAAGGCTGTGGCCGTCCAAATAACATACAAATACCAAAACGGATACTGATACTATTTCACATACATTTTGCATCACATATTCAATTCAGAAACGGTTTCGTTCTATGTGCACTCATCTGGTTGGGGCGGTATATTCAGGAACAGAAGGACTTGACAAAGTGTGGAAATGCAATATAAGGTATGAAATTGTAAGGCACTGTTTGTTTAGTTTCATGAGACTAACCGTTCTAATCACAAACATGTACATAGGGTTCGACCCATTATCTGGAAAGAAGATCATCATTCGCAAACTTTTCCATCACACTCACGTATTCAACTAGATCCATTTTGCGCTGTTTGCATTCATTAGTTATGATAAGCAGGATTAAGATTCACATGTTTTGAAACAGTAAACAAATTGGTAAGTAGAGGTTTAAACCAGTATGTTCATGTTGAACTATTAGAAAAGAAAAGCTTTTCTGGTGGAATATTGCGCATAAATTTCTACGCGAGTAAAAACAGTCAACATCTGTCACTAGATGTTTTAAACAAAGCATTAGATTTATTAAACTCATTCAAATTCTGATTTAAGAAATATCTTGTTTCGAACATAATACACAAATTAAACAAATTCAACGTTCGTTGAAGTACAATTAGACAGTAAATGATCAAATACGAAACACCTGTGATACAATTTGAATAAATCCTATTAGATGTATAAAATGCAACACTGCTTAAGGTAAGGTCATTGAAAATTCGTCGATATAAATATAGCTTGCTATTCTAAACTCAACTGTTACTGAACCAATAGATAAATACCTGCAGGGAACATGTTTTTGCCAGGTATCTTTTGAAATTTTTGGGGCAACCCAGGTTCCAAATGTACCGTTTTACCACACATTCCTTTAAATGTTGAAAATCTGACTAATTTGGATAGCTTTGTTACGCTTCCATAGTAATTGAAGAATTTATCTCGCTTTTCAATAATTTGTTTTGAAAAAATCATTTTTCCCTTGATTTGTTTGATTTTATGTCAAAGAATCAATTAATCAAGGATTGATGGTATGAATAAAAATGTAATAAAATATAGTATTATACGTGTGGAGTATATTAAATTGGAGGCTCACGAATATTGTTCGTTTAAATATATAATTTCCATTTCGCTTTATGAATGACCGGGACAAAGAGTCTACCATATGTTTTACTAAGGAATTAAAAAGAAACATAGCACGTACGGAAAATGATAGGGACTGAAATTAATACAGTCATTTGGGATGCAAAGGCATAGGCTGTGTCAAACAGTCACTTTCTCTACAAGCAATTCATGCAAGTATCCTAAAATATGAGATACGAAAGTGATACGTGGACAAAACTTATGCATTTGGATCCCACGTTCCTGTATTGACTGCCAACGCCAATGTGTTAACGGATGCACTACACAATTTGGATTTGAAAATTTAAAAAGTCATATTGTTATCAATATTACACTTCATGAGACCATGTATTTTAATTTTCTCCAAATTCATATACTTGCAAATGGAAAATTGCAGCAGAAAAGCCCTTAAAAATGAATTGTTCATTTGGTACCTACCACTCGAAAATATGTATTAGAATATATTATCTTTCTCACGTTTTATGCCAATTTTATAGATCGCAATTTTCTCATAGTCTCTATGAACTGCATACCGTTAAAATAAATTTAACTTTCACGACGATTCCGGCTACTCAGATTGACCTCTCTGTAATGACTCAAAAAATGAATCAGTATCATGAAACAATGACCTACATCAGAAGAAAAACTTCAATGAAACCTTTGAGATGATTCACGATGAATCGATGTCTGCTCGAGATATATGAAAACAGTCAGGCCAGGACCATTCACGCTGCGCAAAAGTTACTGTTAGGTATAAAATCAAACAGATTTGAATGCTATATTAATTCCACGATTAAGATAATCTTCTGTAATATTCATCAAATAATGCAGATAGGATTAAAAAAGCTGATTGTTTAGTGAACAGAAAAAAAGACAGGATAGTGTTATTGATCCTTTGCGAAACAACAGTGAGAGGCTCCTTATATGAAACAAAACGATTAGAAATTTTTTTAATCGAAAGCTTTTTTTAATTGTGCAATATAAACCACAAAAATAGTTTTTGTCAAAAACGTAAGTAGGATGCAATTCGAGATACAAATTCAAAGTGATCCCAGAAGTTTGAACTCAACTGCTTGCCATCCAAGCAGGGTATCGCTTACATTTTGTCTTCAGAGTGGGGTTAATGTTTGTTTGTTTGTTTGACTATTTCGCTTGAAGTCGACCATGGATGTACAGCACAAACGCATGAATTTTCATGCTCAATAGCTTTTTGAATGACTAAGCAGTTTGATTCGGTAGGAACAATCCCTTACGCAGCGCTGGAACGATAGTCAGAAATCGGTTGCAGGGCGTCAGTTGCATGCCGTTTGTGAGATATACGTTTAGCAGCCAAGAGCTATATCTTCTCCTTTCC